>CAAKHG010030612.1:0-16920 GCA_901007715.1 Dactylopterus volitans | reverse complement strand
GGAGATGATCTTCTCGTGAAACTGCTCTGTAGGTAGGAATGAAACACACACACACACACGTAAGTGGGGTGACGTCTCCTAAATGTTTCTTGCCGCAGCTCAGGGACACGGCGGCACGTCCCGCGCGTCGGCGGTCTACCTTTGGTGATCTCCCTGTTGTCATTGAGTCCTCCACACAGAGAAATGGCGATCGAGGGCAGGTCCGTGATCGGGTCGCAGTAGCTGTCCACGCCGCTGTCCCCTCCGGAGCTGACCGACTGCGGGGACTGGCTGCTGCTGTGGAGGCCCGGGTCCGACAGGCTCCTCATTGCCGCACCCCCGTCGCTGCACAGGCACAGGGAGCCGCGTTCGGAGTGTCAACAGTGTTGCGCGGGTCGGCGCCTTTCGTTGCACGTGCTGTAAATGACGACGGGCCGCATTTGCCCGCCCACGTACCTCTTGGGGAAATACATGGCTGCAACTTCGGGCTCAAGATCCGTTATGTCGTCCAGGTAAACTCCGTCCTCACCAAGATGTCGGCTCCTTTTGTCTGCAAGAGAGCGGCGGCCCGAGCGTGCCAGTGCAACAAATTAATGTGGCGTTTCCGACAGCCGGCAGTTAATTAGATAATTAAACAGCGAGGTTTGGCTGACAGCTCCGCTACAAGCAAAACAAAACTGTCCTTTGACTGAAGCCGTGAATGTTACCTTTTCTCTTGGATGGAGAGTCCGTCTTGCCTAACGGGCGAGTCATTGGCTCTTCCATCTCCGACATCATGTGACCTCCCGCTGCTGCGGCCTGCGTCATCGGCTGGGACTCCATCCTGGTCGACTCTGACTCCATTCCAACCGTGACGACCGCGTCCTCGCCCGCTGGCGCCTCCTCCCGCATCAGCTGCCTGACTGCTGACATCTGAAAGCAGGGTCCACGCTGCTCCGAAGATGTCTCATGAGGAATCACACGGAAGTGCGTGCTCTCCGAGACGGGAACGGACACCAGCGGAGGGTCGGCTTTCACCGAGAGGAAGGACGGCTGGGAAAGTAGGGACGATGACACGCGTGACGTTGATTCAAACGCGAAATGGCGACTTTATATGGACATTAGCTTGCGTGGGTTTCCGCAGGCGTTTACCTTGGCGGCCTGTGGAAGCTCTCCCCACGCCCAGTGCATCGCTGGGTTCTGACCGTCCGCGTCTGACGGCTTGGTGATGAGCTCGGAGTCGCTCTTCGGAGAGGTGGGACGAGAGTTTCCGGGGCTGTGAGGGGAGCACGGGGATCAGTCATCACTTCTGCATAGCATCTCCTCTGCACCTCTACACATTACTGACATGAGCGAATGAGGCACCTCTGCACGGGACTCCAATCTCCGTCCGAGCGAGCGTAGACGGCGGACTGCTTGAAAGAGCCGGCGGCCGCGCCACCGGCCGCCGCCTCGTCCCTCAGGACGTCCCGAGATGACGCCCTGAAACACAGAGCGTGTTATTGCCTCCAGCGAGGAAGTTGCGATTTCGCCCACGAACCGTTAGCGGGATTTCGCCAAAAAAAAAAAAAAAACCTCTTCAGCAACTTGGCAGTAAGTGTGCATGCGCTCAAGTGTGCCTGTTTTCGTTGCGCGCTTTTGACACACCGTCCGTGTCGACTTTCATAAACACTTTGTCGGAGGCCCACGCTGTAAACAAGCACGCTATTTCCAGGCCACCCCCCCCCACACACACACACACACTCCTCCCGGTGTTGACTTTCAGCAGCGTGCTACAGCGACGCTAGAATCGAGATGCAACAGATCTCGCGCGCCCCGTGCAGGGATAAAAACAAGTCTGTCGTCGGTCAGTTATTTACAACCGCTCCTCTATTGATTCATGACAATCAGACCTTCACCCAGGCGGCGCGCGCCGGCGCCGGCCGCGGCTCCTGCGGCTGCATGCCTGACCTGCATACTGCACATGCTCAACAGTTTTGGATCGAATACTGCGCATCGCAGCACAGGCCCAGTTACATTGTGAGAGTCACAAAAACACATGTGCACTCTCTCTCTCACTCACTCACTCACACACGAAACACACACACACACTACAAGGAGCACTTTTTTCAACAGCAAACACTCATTTTTGCACATCCGGTGGGGGGGAAGAGAAAAAAAAAAATCACAGTGCACATGTAGTGTTTTCCATATGGCCTTGAATGTCTCATCAGCGTGTGTGTGTGTGGTGGGGTGGGGGAAGGCGGGGGGGTGAGACAGCACCACAGCTGGAGGCTTCTCCACTGTAGACACTACTCTGTTTATTCTCTCCAAACAGACTCCAGTTCCATTACAGCCGCTCTCCAGGCTCATTTCAGTGATGTATTGTGCTGTTTATCTCAGTGACCACGCCTTCGCCCTCCCGCACGCTGTCACGTGTTTCTCTCTGTGCCAGTAAATCCCCTCCGCGGCTCCTCTGTTACTACTTTTTTTCCCCCTTTACTTTCCTGCCACCCCCTCCCTCCTTCCTCTCTCCGGCTTCCCTTACCTGTTGCTCTCCATCTCCGTCCCTTCATCTGAGCTGATGTCTATGGTGAACATGTCCTCGTCCTCCGAGTAGTCTCCGCTCTCCTCCCTCTTCAGGCTGTCCGCCCTGGCCTTCCTCCTCCTCTTCCTCCTCTTCTTCATCATCATGCCGCCGGCGTCCCCCGCGCTCCCCGCCGAGCCCAGGGTCTGCACGAGCGGCCCAGAGCTCTTGCCCATCAGGGAGGAGCTCATCAGAATGACCCCATCGGACAAGATGGGAGAGGTGGCGAGATGGGAGGGAACCACCTCCTGTTCGGACCAGAAAAACAGAGTTGAACCTGCTGCAGATGGCATGTTTTTAGATTAATTGTGATGCGACCAATATCAGTCAAAGAGAGACGGGGTTGCTTCTAAATATCGGCAGAAATAGACTGTAAATTCAAGTAACTCTACATTTGTTCACATGGAAATCCTCCGTTATCATGGTTACACATTTACACAGGGAAAAACATACTGCACCCAAAATATGTTACTGGCCTTCATTTAAAAGATTCTACTTTTTTTTCTTTCTTTTTTTTGCACAATTTTGGTCTGGGGCAAAAAAGGCGAACTGCCGTGACTGTGAAAAAAAAAAAAAACAGCGAATCAGAAGCAGAATCTGCCGCTCAGCTCTGCAAGACAAGACAGGACAATAATAGTCCCTTCTAGGAAAGCCGAGGGCCTCCCTGGAAAGTATCACCACATGTGTGCTTGCTTGAGTCTGAAAGCACATGCAGACCAGAGAGCAACGGAGGGAGGGGGGAGGGAGGGAAAAAAAAGGGATAAAAGCAGAAAATTTGCGGTCTGATCACGTTTTGCTTGTCTGTGCCAACAAAAGGGTTCTGAGAACAGCGCTCCTCCTCCGCCTCCTCGCTCCTGAAGGACTGGGAATCTGACACCGCTCTGGTTTGATATAAATCACCCGCTTCCCTCGCCGGTGCCAGCAACCAGTCTCGGTGGTTCACTGCTTGTTTACTCTTTCAGCTGCACACATCCCCATGTGCGCATAATAGCGCCGCAACAACGACGACGGGGTAGCTCTTAGCCGGCCGCAGCTCAGTGAAAACACTGGATGTCAAAGAGGTCTTCCGAGAACCTCGCGCTCCTCCATGAATTGTAAAAACTCACTGGAGGGGAGCAATTTTCCTGACTTCACGTACTCATGCTGTCAAACTTGTAATCCTTCGTACACGCCGGCCTTATTTCAGTCGTCGCCGCCGCATCTCCCCTTCGGAAAACTCCAATCCGTGTTTCTACTCAGTCCCACTCAGCATTTAATATATAGGTCAGAGGGCCCGCACGAGTAAATGCTTCATTCAGTACTCTCGTTCGCCGCTGAGCAGAGGAATGCTGCTCAGCCAAAAAGGAGAGGAAGAAATTCCTGGCCGCTTTGCCAACTCTGCACACAGCGCGACCTTTTCGGAGTACTATGACTGCGAGGGAGGACGGCGGCTGGGATGGTGCCTCGGGCTTGTAAACATGGGTGTGTCTGGGCTGCGCGACATCAAGGAGGTGGAGACAGATGTGTGTTTTCATTTGAACCCTGTTTTCATTTGAATTAACGTCTGCGTCAATGAGCCCCACTGGACCCCACGCCACCACAGACACAGCAGCCCCGTGCCACCACCGCGCCAGTATTGAACTTGTGACCTGACATACATTGAACCGCTGTTTGTTTTTTTTATTGTTGTTTTAAGCGGACATCCTTGCTGCTGTCGAGAGTCAAGCATTTTCTCTGCACCTGATCGTTTTCTGTCTCCTGGACAAAGAACGCCTCCCCGTTATCGCCGAGCTTCATATGTAGATCCACTGCTTCTCCATTGATCTCCATGTCCACCTGGAGGAGAAGAATCAGACAACCTCTGTGGGACAAAGGTGCCTTTTTCGCTCTTAAACTACAGCCGCCTGTTTTTTTTGTTTTGTTTTTTTTTTTTTTAAATCCCCTTACCACTTTCTCCCGGGACCGGAGGACGCCCATCTTGCCGAAGCGAACATGGAAGGGGGAGCACTGCAGGGAGCCATCGGGCTGCCTGACGACAATGACGTCGATGCAGCCGGAGAGGGTGGCGGGGTTGAGGCCTCGGTACAGCTCTTTGACCTGGACAAACACCTGGCCTGCCAACTGGCCCACGTAGTTCATGGTCTGCCGGGTCTGGTAGAGGACACGGCGGACAAAGAGAAAGGGACGATTTAGCAACAGCAGCAAATCAGCGGCAACACGTGCCTCCACTTAAATTACCTTCTGGCAAAGCACGTAAAAGGAAGGTGTTCATTAACCGGCGTCTGCCGTCCTGTATTCTCCCGCCCGTGCAAAAAAAAACGCTGATGATGACCTGGCATAGCTCTGCTTCCGTGGAACAAGGCGAAGTTATTCTGGTAAAACAGCTACATCACAGCAGGGAAAGACGGCAGAGGAGCCTGATCCCCGCGCGGCGCCGGTGTACGGGTGGCCTGCATTCGGCAGAAGCAACCTGTTGCCCCCCCTTGACCTCCCCGTCGTTTGTTCTCACCCGTGTTTTCCGTTCAGCTGCCCCAGACACCAGAGTTCAAAGGGCAAACCAATATAACGGAGATGACGTCACGGGGCGCAACGGCGCAGCTGACCAGGGCGTCAGGAGATGTGCAACACCTTGGCAATGTCGGGGGCGGGGGGGGGACTGCGAGGACCGGCGACGCCACTGTCTTTAGAAGGTTGCTACTCAAGGAGGCGTTAATCTGATAGCGTTGATTGTTTGCCTTGGTATTGTGCTCCGGCCAGCTCGACCTCCGCAGGCGCGAAGTGCGTTTGGACGCAGCAGCGGCCGGGGCGAGCTCGCTGAAAACGAGTCCGCTTTTCTCAAGGCAATTCTGTTTTTCGATCCAGCCGCTCTTTGGGTAAACGCGCCTCCTGAGCTGGTTCCTGTTTATCAATCGGTTCAAACTTTCCAAGCACTTTTAGGGGAAAATCTTCCAGAAAAAAACACATCGAGGGGGTCATCTGGGTGATCAGACCATCATCATCCTTTCTCCAGATCACTATTGATCCCGTGTTAATGTGAGGCTACAATGAATAATGAGCCCAAGCGGCGACAGCTCCGCTCACACACAGCGACGACACGGACGTGCAAATATTGGACGTCTTTTGTGGACAAGGAAAAGTTCTGAAATGGGAAAGCTGACTCCGAGCGTTAGCAACATGGCGGTAACAATGTCGGGAGTTTAACCGGAAAACCCCTCCGCCTCCATTCGCCCCTCATCGCGGCAACCGTGCAAAACATATAAGACCAAACATAATGAATCTGGTCTCGAGGCTCTCAAAGCCCCCTCATGTCGGCAGTCGTGTGGGATGTGGGGAAGGAGACGAGGGGTCTGACCTTGACTCAGCTGGCGGTGGGAACCCCCAAAAATAAGATGGCACCACTTGGGACAATATGGCTGGAACAATGCCAACATATTAACCCGCCCCGCCCCCCGTCCATGTGAGTCCTAAGTTTAGAGCAGCAGTTGGATGTAAGGAGCCATGACCGCGCCTGAAACTTGACCTCTACTACTATCTCACTATCTTATCTTTGCTATCTCACTATTCACAGAGGCATCGATTTGCAGAGCGGCCAAGCAGCAAACCCAGCCGAGATGACTTTTTTTTTCTTTCTTTTTTTTTTTGCTGTTGTTGAGTGAAAACACAGCCATGCCGCGGAGCCACTTCGTCTAAAAATAGATCTCCCTTGTGTTGCAGAGGAGACCCGAGGAGGAACACTGCAACTCAACACTTCCAGCGACGCAGCATTTCCAAGCAGCAAAAACAACCCAAACCATCATCTGCAGGCTGAGCCGAGCCTGTCAGGCACCTCATTATTCTGGAAGAGCCAGCGATTAGTTTCATAAATCCGCAAGCTGCTGTTAGCGGAGGCTGGGCCACTCAGCAGATGATGTGTCGCAAACATGGAAGTCTTTCATTTTCACACCCATCCTAAAAGCTTCGCAAAATCTGCATTCTTCTAGTGTGGTCTTTTTTTTTTCTTAAGAAAATAAAAGCCTCAGCCTGGACGTGATGGGTTTAATTGACAAATCACTGTTTAAGTGAAGAGGCTTTTTGTCTTACAACTACTGTTTTAAGCGTTTAAAAGGGACAGAAGGTCATATTCATACATACATTTTACCAAAAAAAAAAATACAACAGATTCGGGTGAATATCTGACGCATAATACCCTGACAGTAAATGGGAAATATGAGCATATAATACAATACTGTGCCTGACAAATAATAAGCAACTTAAAAAATAATAGCCAGCGGGTGCAGTCACATATGACACAAACGTGGTCTCCTCCCTACCTCCTGAAGCTGCTGGATACGTTGACAGCCTTCAACCAACAAGCGTTTCCTCAGCGGTGAAGACAACACGGCCGGACATCACAGGACAGACGGAGTGTGTAAGTGTGTGAGAGTGTGTACTTAAGACTGTCAAAGACTCGGGAGAGCAAATATCAACTAATCAAGTCCAACGTAGGCTCGTTCCACCTCATCTCTGACTCACTGATCTCTCTCTCTCTCTCTCTCTCTCTCTCTCTCTCCCTCTCTCTCTCTCTCTCTCTCCCTCCCTCTCTCTCTCGCCTCGTCAGTGCATGACATCATCATCCGCAGCGAAGACCCGCCCGCTGACCAATCAGCTTCCAGAAGCCGAGTTGCAAAACTCACCGTTTCAGCTGCAAATGTGGCAACAACCCCACCCGCCCCTCCTCTCACCCACGCGCCCTTTAAAAAACAAAACAAATAAAAAAAAAATTAAAAAAAATCCATTACACACTGCGTACATTCAAATTATTAGTACCAGAAAACGACACGTGTTTTTTTTGCTCAGGGACGCATCGTTGGTGAATTCGACGTGAATATACCTGTTTCGCACAGCCACGCGAATGTTACGAGTGCTTCAGTGTTAATTTTAAGAGCAGCGATGATGAGAAGAAGAAGAAGAAGAAGAAGAAGAAGAAGAACAAGAAGAAGAAGAAGAAAAAAAAGAACGCTGCAACGCCCGGCAACGCGATGACGGCAGGAAGCTACCGAGGCGACGTCAGAGCCTGAAATCACCGAGTCACGCTGGAGCGGTGAGGCGATTCCTCCCGACCAATCACAGCGAGGCCTGGCGGCACATGCGATGTTTGTGGTTCCGAGCCCGAGACCCCGTACGGCAACTACGGCGAGTCAGGAGGAAGTGGTTGTCTGGCGTTGGCTTTCTGATCAACCACCCCAACACTGTTCAAGTGCTTCTCTCTTTCTCTGTCTCTCTTTCTCTCTCTCTTTCTATATGTGTGTGTGTGTGTGTGTGTGTGTGTGTGTGTGTGTGTGTGTGTGTGTGTGTGTGTGTGTGTGTGTTCGTGTGTGTGTGAAGTGGGAATGCTGTCAAAAATCTGCTGCTGCCAAAATATGTCTTCCAGAAAAAAAAAAGAAAACAAAAATCTTCCCTCAAATAGGCTCCACGCTACAGCAGCCTCACGTGCAGCCACAGCTGGAGCCAGTTCAGCTTTGTGTGTGTGTGTGTGTGTCTGTGTGAGTGAGTGAGTGTGTGTGTGTGTGTGTGTGTGTGCATCGCTGACTTCCTTTCCAGATGCTGAAGAAGCAATGTTTCGAAGCTTAACCGAAAAAAGGAAGAGCAGCAGTACACAGCTGTTATCAGCCTCATGTGTGGCACTTTAATTCTCTCCATTCCGGATGTTTTTTGTTTTTTTTTAATATATATTTCACATCATTGTGAGTTAAGTGAGGTTATATTTTTTTCATGTTTTTGGGTTACGGGTCCGTCCGTCTGCGCCTCCGTCCCATTCTTGTGAACGCGATGTCTCAGGTAAGCCTGCAGGGGAAGTCCTCAAACGTGGCACACATGTTGACTCGGGCAAAAGGATGAGCTGATTAGATTTTGGTGGGTCAAAGGACGCGGCCATAAAGCCTCCAAAATACTACAAAAACGTGAAGCTTCGTATCTAAAGGGTCAAAGGTCAGCTGTCCTGAGATTCAGTCCGTGCTCATGGATATTTAGGGAACGCCTTGAGGCAAAGTTCCTCATACTTGAGCACAAATGTCAGTTCAGGCTAAAGGATAATTTAGGGTTTAGTGGTTAAAGGGCAAAAGTCAAAATCATTTAAGACGTCAGAAAGCATGTATTTGGGCAAAGTGATATGATTATTATTACATTTTATGTCTAATGGGATGAAATGATGAGGTAGCTACATTCTTCTACGCTTAATACATTTAGTACAGTTTCAAAGTCTTCATCGCACGCGTTATGAACTATGCATTATGTGAACTGCAACCTGACTTGACCGCGCCATGGAGGAACATGACCGCCGGGCAGTCATTCTTGTCCTGTTGTTTCTTGATTTTACGCAGGATTATGCAAAAAGTCCTGAGCCAACTTTCGTGAAAGCCGGTGCAGGGGAGGAGCCTGGCACGAGGAAGTATGGACTGGTATCTGAGAAGTTATTTTCACTTTCTTAAACGTTACGACTTGGGGGCATTTTTTGGGGGGATTTTTTTTTTTTGTCTCATTCCTCAGGAAACCCCATACGGAGCTTTCTGAAAAAAAAAATCTGGCACATTTGCAGTGGTAATATGTATTAATGTTCATGTATAACGTATATCTTGTCAAACGCTTATTCCAAAGCAGGCGATCGGCCCCGGACAGAGGTCTGCGCTCTCCGAGTTGCCATCAGGGTAAAGATGAGGAAGTGACCAATCATGTATTCAAGACCTGGTCTGAATGAGTTCTCTTTTCTAATTGGCCAGCGGCCACGCATTAAAACTGCGCGCACACGTAGTTTGGCTCAAGTTTAATAATCACCATAAATTCCCTCTGTGACCAACCTGTCACTATCACAGCATCCACCCATCAAGCCGAACATTATAACTGCTGCACGGTCACCATAGAGTGTAATGCACCAGCCCTGCAATAAATTCTCCCTTCAGGACTTTCATGTTGAATTTTTATTGAATTTAGGCGTGGACATATTGCATTGATTGTTACTGAGGTTACTGGGTCATGCCGAGAGATGTCCCTAATATTTTGGCACCCTGATGCATATGAGTGGGATGACATGCAACACGTGTCATCCTGGCCCTTTTTTCGCACCAGGCATCTTGACTTGTCAAAGTTGAAGCACCATTGTTCCAAGTCACATTAACGTCCCGGTAAACTCTTAAAATGTCCCCAGCAGTCGGCGTATCACGAGCCCAGGACCCTGCAATTAAAACAGTCAAATGAAATTAAGCCGCCAGCAAGTTCAGTATTTCCACTCGTGCCTTTCTTGTTTTTCCATGTTAAATTTTATTTATCACCGCCATGTTCCACTTTGCCTGCTTGAACGGCGGCGACCGACAAATAATTTGAATAACTCTACCATCGCAGTTCCTGCTCAGATTTGGGTTTTACTTCCTGAACTGTGTGCTGCTGTTACTCTTGCTGTTTTGATTTTGTTTCATGAAGCACTTTTATCTGGAAAAGGGGCTACGTAAATCAAGTTGCACGGTTATTATGACTTTTTTTTAAAAATCAATTACACATGTGTTTACATGACATTTATAAAAGAGCCTTTGGCCCTGAGATGTTCACTGCAATTGACGCTTCAGCAAACTCACACGAGAACAAGCTCATGTGCCACTCACGGGTGGGCTGGTGGAAAAAAATTTGAGTAAGTGCAAGTCGCACATGCTTACAGTGTTTGTCATTCTCGTTTGAGAGTCATTAATTTGAGGTGCTCCAGTGATTTCTCTATGGTAGCGAGCACTTTCCCTTATTCTCACTCTAGGCTGAAGATAGTGTATAACCAAATATTTAGAAGGAAATAAAGTTTAGTTCCAGTCATCAAAGTACAAACCAGTACCACTGTTATTTTTGTATTTTGTCCATCTTGACATTTCTTTCTTGTTTTTTTTTTTAAAATCATGTCTTTAATCACAATTCACACATGTAGATGGTGCGACTACCCTGCAAGACAAAGCATGCTAACTCCTCAGACTACCTGCCAGACGCCTTCGTTTTAGACCCTCCCACGAATGTCATATCAAACGTCTCCTTTACAGCCAGTGAATCTCGTGATCTGCGGGGGCTCTTTCGACGTCGGCCTCCAGCGTCACTGAGCTCCTCCGGGATATGTGAGCCGCACTTGGGACTTGTTTTTGAAAAAAAAAAAGAAAAGAAAAACAAGTCGCTCTGCCAGGAAGAGCTGAACCCTAAACTGTGCCCAAAACACACCACGGCACATGGCCGCGAGCTCATGTTTGACGTGGACGCACTATGCGTCGGTGGCGCGGAGGGTATCGGGCTTCGAGTCGATGTGAGGGTCGCTGCGCCACTCGGCAAAATGTGTCAGTTGAAAAAAAAAATCTAACCAAATATAGACACATTTTTATAATCATTATCTATAAGTTGACTTTTTTTTTTTTCCATGTTTACACACACAGTCAGAATTAGAGCAGACCTAATTTGATACCTGGAGGTTGACCTTATTTGCAGCAAATACTGAGGCTCTCTGCTTGGAGGCGTGTCTTGGCTGTTGTGGTCTCACACATTTCCACCAATCACGGCTTTGGATTTACAAGTCTGTGGCTATGAGGCGACCTCTCTCTCTCGCTCTCTCTCTCTCTCTCCCTCAGTGTGGGTCAAGTTGACCACCTGTTTGCTCAGCATTCACTTCTCCCAAAAACGATTAAGTTTTTGATTAGAGCTTTTTCCAGGCCCAAAAGAGGAATCGTCAGCTTCTCCGCACACGTCCGACAGCTTGCTACACCTCTGCATTTCCTTCCTCATCTGCCACATGTGCAGCTTCAAGGTTCGCGTCAGAAGCAAAGCTGCACCAAGATGGAACTCTTGACTGTCACATGCAGTTTGCCTCAAGCCAATTCACTTGCCGTTCTGTTACTTGAAGACATTCATTACGTAATCCTCTTACATACATGGTTAATATCAAGGTTCTGGTGGGTCAGGTTGTGCTGACCGGGGAGCCACATGATGTTATAAGAACATGAACTGGAAGTGCTAAAATATCACATAGAGCTGGCAAAGAAAACCTCTCTCTCTCTCTCTCTCTCTCTCTCTCTCTCTCTCTCTCTCCCCCTCTCTCTCTTTATGATGAGTGAGACAAGAGAAAAGGAAAATTACGTGATTTAAAAAAAAAAAAAAATCAAATCAAAACCTTGAGCCATATTTTGAGATGGAATAAAAGCATCCATAAATATATGTTTTCACAAGTCCTGCTGGAAGCTTTGTGAACTATGTTGGACTCACAGACAGAGGTGCTACATATATTACAACTAGTAATTCCCTATGACAATTTTTAAGCAATATGAAGACCTATGCACCCTTGTTGTAGAAAGAATATTCAAAAAGCCTTTATCAGTACAGCTAATGAATTGCATTATAATAATATACATCTTTCTGCATTGTATTCTTTCTACAACCAGAGTGCTTTTGTCTTCGCATTGTTCATGCAATCACCCTCCTGCAAATAGAAGCGCTCTTTTTCTCTGTTTTTCCTCATATCTCATCTCATCGTCTTCCGCTTATTCCGCCGATCCCAGCTGACAACGGCGGGGTACATCGCAAGGGCCACATGAAGGACAGACAACCACTCACACTCGCACGCACACCTCCGGGCAATTTAGAGTAGCCAATTAACCTCTGCATGCCTTTGGAGGTGGGAGGAAGCCGGAGTACCCGGAGAGAACCCACGCAGACACGGGGAGAGCATGCCAACTCCACATACGCCGGGAATCGAAGCTGCGACCTTCTTGCTACGAGGCAACAGTGCTCACCACTGTGTCGCCCCTTTTTCCTTCTATGATAACCTTAAATTCAAAATTAAAACTGTATTCATCCATCAATACTAATGGTTTTTTACAAAAAACCATCAATCATCAGTGACCCAGCTCTCCTTAAGCCACCTCTCCCGCCCTCTCTCGTCTTCGCCTGGCCAAGTTTCAGTTTGTCCAGATCGTCTTACATGGGGGATTATTAAGACACGGTCTCGCTTTCTCCGCCGTCCTCACAGAGCCAGCTGAACTTTTCTCTATATAGTCTATTTACATTCAGATTCAAGAAAGACAGGATGCAAGTTTTGAATGACAAGAGCCCGGATCATGACATGAGGCCCACGGCTGTGCGAGCACGCAAGCGCGCATCCCCGCGCTCGGCGTAACTTTATTCGCAGCTTGGAAGCGGCTCCTCCACATCCGTGACGGTTCTAACATTCATTCATTGACATGCTAATCATGGTTCCTCCTCCGCGCATGCAGACGGCTTGCAAATGACTTTACCCAGCTCCAGGTGGTGTCAGAGGCATAGTGTTCGACAGCCTCATATAACTCTTCACCATCCTCTGCAGATATCATGATTCCATAATGCGACCGATCTCAGCTGCAGATCTCCGGCCTTTGCTGCCTCTCCACCAGCGGACCCCGTCTAAAATGCGGTTCCTCACGCTGCGATGGTGTCGAGGGTCTGACTGCTATTCGCAAGTGGACGGCGTCTTACTAAATTAACCTGGGCCCCCTGCTCAGAAACCCGAGACTGTCCTAGAGTCATCATCACCCGACAGAACCTCTGACTTCTTAGGCATTCAAGGGGAGTCGGGTAAGGGTCGGGGGGGCACCTGTCAGGATTGTTTGTCAGAAGGCAACCCTGAGTGGACTTGTGCATATCACACAGTCACACACGACTAAACACCAGTCAGATCACAAATTACCTTGGCACGGAGCTCCACCTGATCAGGCAGGTTTTTTTTTTTTTTTTGTTTTGTTTTTCAATGCTTCTCATTTGTTCAGACAGCCAGCGTGCGACACCTGTTGTTGCCGCTGACCTCATGACGACCGTGGCTGTGCTGTCATTGGCTTTCATACAAGCTCGGATTACAGAATCACATGAGTTGATGTTCAAGTCCTCCTTCTGCCCTGTGACTCTTCCAGGGACCACCGTAATTAATATGACACTGTTGTCACTGCGCTTGAACCTGTGACCTTTGGTATATATTTGATAGGCCGCTATCTGACAGCCTGCATCTGTGAAATTCACCTCGCATGTGCAGCTCGCTCGCTTTGTAACCTACACTGCCCTCCAGTGTTCAAAAAATGTTAATGCAAGCATACGTGCCCTCATTACTTCTGTTTAAACCCAGACCTAAACGCAAGTGCTTGCCATTTACAGACATTGCACATTCATTTGTTTTTACGTCTGAGCAGGTAACAGTGTGTTTGCATATAAAAACCTTTTTTTCTCGCATTGAGCATTTGTGCTCCTAAATTAATAACCAGATCCCATCACAATGTGCAATTTTAGGCAGTTTTTTTACTAATTTTCTTAAGCAGAGTTAAATTTTTGTTATTTGAAGTTTGTTTTTTTTTGCCACAAATTGTACATAGACTGACTTCGGGTGCTCCAAAAGGGTTTTGCACTGATAAGCCCATGACATTATTTTACACGAATAAGAACAGTAACTTGGCGTGTAGAAAGTTTGCCCGATCCACACCGATATATATTTTTTTCTCTCTGTCGGCCCCAAGACACAGAAACGCTGGCAAGTTAGATCATCAGTGGTCCCTTTCTAGGGCCCGAAACCTCATGTTTCCACCACCATGACACCATGACTTAGAGGCAGACGTTGCTTCCCCCTGAAATCTGCTGAACGCACCCCCCAAACTCCGGCCTCCCGTGTGAAGACCGTGGCACTTCTGGCCTAAAACTTTATATGCTCAGAAAGAGGAGACCCTGATGATCGCACTGAGATATCTTTTTTGTCTGTGTCGGCCCAAAAATGTGAAAATGCTGACCAGTTAAATAAAAGGCTCACTTTTGGATTTTTGCAAGAATCTTGGTGGCCAATTGACATGGGAGTCAAATAAAAGCTTTGGAGGCGCCTCATGGCGCTTGGAGGGCCTTGGAACTAAATCTGTTTGGCTTTAGACGGTCACATTTTAGACAGACAAATTTTCCTAAGGTTTTGCCGAAAATGGCGCACAGAACATAAAAATTTTGGCCGCACAGGCGAGTTGTTGGAAAATTTCTGAGAGAATCTGAAACATCTACACTTGAGCTGTGATGCTGCCACTCTAGCTCACGCAATACACACCTATTATAAACTCTGAAATGCTCAACAACAACAAAACAACCTTGAAACTTAAACTGTTATATTTCAAAAAGTAGAGGACATAACTAACTATCAAGTGCATTTTCAAGCTAATTTCCCTGATTAATAAGGTATAATTGAATTGAATTGAAATATTTTTCTCTCTCTCCATTCATTCCCATGGGATTTTTTTTTTTTTTGGGAGGGGGTGGGGGGCTTAATATTTAAAAAGTATAACACGCAGAACAAATGTGGAACAAATGCAACCGATTCCTCAATAAGCTGCACGTTTTGAAGAGCAGAGCAGAACGGCGTAACACGGCAGCGGTCACGCAAACGCTCGTAAATGCCCCCGCTCACCACCCGTGCACTCGCGAGTGCTACGAATTCCCACAGCAATGGAACGCAGCACACCTCTTTCTCCCGTGTCAACCTCTTGTCGCATACAGCTTTTGTGTGTCAGGATGGTGTCCGTGATGTGTAAATGTTCGTCCGCTGTTTCTGGTTAAAAAGGCACCCGGCATTTGGCGGTTTTAATGTTCCGCGCGGCGAACCGAAAAACCATCGACAAAGCGGGAACCGGCTGGTAGGTGGTCTTGGAAAATCGCCGGGACGTAACATTGTTCACGTCAATTTTTTTTTTTTTTTTTTTTACTCTCACGAATCCGCCGGCTAGAGGGCTAAAGCTAGCAGCGCTAACTCCGGCTAGCATCAGAGGCTAAGCCGAAATATCGACGGACGCGTGTGACGCCAAACCCACGGAGACTGTGATTTAAACACATACGCGCCGCGTTCAGCTAAACCCCGCAGCCGGAACCAGCTGCCGGAGTCGGGAGTTTTGCTTCGCCGGGCTCGAGCGGGCGAGTAAGAACCGTTAGCTCGCGAGGCTAATAAGTGAAATTGTTGTAGCTTGTTTGCATATGACACCGCGAGCTTTCCGGTCAGACCTCTGCAACGTTTGCCGTCGTCAAGTATCGAGCAGCGAACTCTAAAGGCTTATACGACGACAGCAGATGAATCGCATGGGGATAAAATATATATGTATATATAAAAAAAAAAGATGCGAACAAACATTTGGCTCCCCTTTCGAGTTTCTACCAGTTGAAAACGCTACTCTCCTCTTCCCGTTCATGTAGCATCGTCAGGGGCATGACGCTTGATTTTTTTTTTTTTTTTTAATCTTCTCAAATCTTTTAAAAACAATGACCGTCACAGCACGTCCACTAATATGACCCCTTGCAAAAAAAAACAAAAACAAAAAAAAAGTGCTAGCGTTGTCAAAATGTTGCTGATTGATCAGGCAAACGTGTGTCGTCTTTTAGGGGAAGAAATTTGCAAATAAAAAAGGGATGAAACAAGTAGCCCCGGTGACAAGATGGGGCAGTGGGATTGCGTTGCATTAATTAAGCAGTTATGCTCATGCACGGTCATCCACTTCTGTACCAATATGAAGTGCAACGACAGCTTGATTCAACCAATTCCAACTACATGACATGGCTAAAAAAAAAAAAATAAGATGATTAAATCCAAAGAGCATATCTATTAAAATGCTGCCTTCCTTCAGCCTCCCGCAGCAGGTGTCTGCTCATGCCATGAGACATGCAGTAACATTTTTTTTTTTTTGTCCTCCTCCAACTCCTCAGGCACTTTAGCCGGACGATGGACGAGCTGGTCCATGACCTGGTGTCGGCGCTGGAGGAGAGCTCGGAGCAGGCCGCGCGCGGCGGGTTCGGTGACGGGGGGGACCACGCGTTGACCGTCGGCTGTTTGCTGAAGAGGCAGGCCCGGAAGCGGAGGGGCCGAAAACGGCGTTCAGACAACCCACACCCGCCCTGGGAGACGGGCCACCTCAGCGAGGGCTCCGAGTCCAGTGTGGAGGAGCACAAGGTGAGATGGTTTCAAAGAGGGCTTCCTGTTGAAAATCCTTTGTATCCAGGCCAGCTGAAGGGCCCCTTGAGCAAAACACTTGATAGTCTTTGCAGAGACGTTGTTGAGTGCCTTTTTCCGGATGTTTTCAGAAGGACAAGAAAAGACAGGAATTGTGCGAAAAGGCGTTTTTTTTTTAATTAAACAAGTAGTTCTTTCTACCGCTTTTAACGTAACTGGGTGTTTCTGGAAGGTCTTCATTTGCTTGTTTTACTTTCACACTTTAAATAACACCTTTTAAAGATTACTTAAATGATAACAAGCCAGTAAATGATCCATTTCCTGTCCTTTTTTGGTACCTTTTGATTTGAGTATGAATTGCAGAGATTATCAGATCTGAGCAGTGATTTTTTTTTTAATTTTTTTTTTTTTTTTGGGTTGGGACCAGCCAATCCTTTCTTTACCA
>CAAKHG010030610.1:0-10083 GCA_901007715.1 Dactylopterus volitans | reverse complement strand
GGGGCGTTTTTTTTTTTTTTTTCGGGAGCATGCGGGCGAGGCTCACGCCCTGTGGAGAGCGGCGGTTTTTCACAGCGCAGCCTGCTTATAGATCTGGTGGGAGGAGCTTAGCTGAGGGACGCAAGGCGGGAGACGGCGGTATCGGGCCCTCTTGACAGTCAGATATCCACCTGCAAAGCCTGCCAACAGCCAATCAGTCGTCCCGAGCCAGCGCTGTGCACAAACAAGCTTATTGAATTAATGCTAAAACGCCGAGCGGCCTCGAGCTTGGTAATTATGAATCAAGAGTAATCAGCACAACATAATTGATTTGGTAATTGCCTTTGCTTTCTTGAGCTCGACCCAAAACTTTGCTGGCATGAGTGAGGGATGTTGTCACTGCAGCTGGAGCGCCGCAGTGTTATGTTCGCTGAATGTCAAACGTCTGCTGCTGTTTGTTTGGGCCCGGCGGGAGGCGGAGCGGCCACTGTGACATCACAGGCCTTTGTCAGGTTGTCCGGAGCTCATTTCCCGCGCGCTCGATGCGGAGCGCCGTGAACAAACCCGGCGCACTTTGTCTTGAAAATACAAAACAAAGAGCACGCAGCAGACTTTCCCTCGCCTGCTTGCGTGGATCGCGATGCACTGGGAGCAACAGTGAGCCCAAACACACCTGGAGATGCTGCGGAATGAGCCTCAGGGTCACGGGTGTAAGTTTGAGTTGAAGATTTCCACCTGTGAAGCAGATCTGAGGACATGCCCCACATGAGAATATATTTCAATATCTCGTGTATATATCTATATATATATTAGACGTCCCTCTCACCGTGGTGGGGTGGTATCTGTGTCATCCTCAAGCTCGGCTCCTCTATCAGAGGCCTGGGAGTTTGAGGGTTCTGTGCAGTATCTTAGCTGTTCCTAGAACTGCGCTCTTCTGGACTGAGGCTTCTGATGTTGTTCCTGGGATCTGCTGGAGCCACTCTCCCAGTTTGGGGGTCACTGCACCGAGGTGCTCCTACTACCACGGGGACCACGGCAGCCTTGACCTTCCACATCCGCACACATATATATATATATATCTATCTATCTATATATATATAGATATAGATATAGATATATCTATATATATATATATAACGAACATAAACTGTTCACCACCACCACCCCGTAAATTATGCCTATGGATACACACAAATACAAATATACACACACATATATGTATGTATATATACACAGGTATATACACTGAATATACTACATATACAGCACTTCAGAAATACCCCCAAAAAATACCCACTAAGAAATCATGCGACATTAGTGTCTTTCATTTTTGAATTCATAATTGTGTGCCCTGTCAGAGCGTGGCCATTTTTAAATCTGCTCATCTAAAACATCTCCACATCCTGGAGCCGCTGCTCTCAGCCTGTCTCCTTCTCTGAGGAAAATCACGTGATCATACCTGTAGATAATTAAAACTGTATGTTTTTAGGCTGCTTGACAACAACTTTATTCAACTCTTTGACCTCATTACCTGGTCACCCCCCGTGCCTTCTCTCCCTCTCTGGCCCTTCTGCCTTCCCTGCTTTTGCTGCTACTTTCACCTTCCATCTGACGCACACACACATGCGCACCATTCCTACTAACTGCGTGTTCAGTGATAATTTACGTTTGTGTATGATAATCATTGGACACATCGTGTTCCGGTTTCATCGAAAAAAATAATTACCTTGCCCTCAGTCGAGAGAGATATTAGAAAGAGTATGACAACACACCTGGCATGGTAACATGATGTCAGAGTCTCCTGTTAACAGCGCAGCGAATCTGGCCGACTCTCTAGCGTGCATTACGGCTAAGAAACTGCACAGCAGAAAGTTCAGTTAACATTATTCGACTGGTGCGTGGTGGCACTGGAGCCCCAGCAGCGGCGTGCCTCCTGTTGGGAAGACATTTTCATTTGTTTGCACAACCGACAATTTGAAATTGTTGGAAATCGCCCAAATAGATTCTTGGTTGGGCTTTCTTTTCCGCTTTTGTACTCTTCATGCATCCATGGAGGCTTATTACATTTCCAGGGAGAGAATGGAAGGGGGGGCAGACAAGCATCACTGTTTTCTACTGCTAAATTGAGAAAATCTACCAAATTGTCATGTTTATAATAGTTAATATTGGTTGCATCCCCCCATAAATTATGCCCATGCTCATGGTCATATGACTCAAACCTCACCAGCATCTGTGAGGAGCTGAGGAGACGACCGACAACAGCTCAAAGCCTTTAGAAGGATGAATGAGAAGAAGTCACAAGCATGGCACTCGAGAGACTTTTGGCTGCTCCAAGAAGCTTACGAGATGCAATGTCTGCCAGAGGGGGGCGCTGCTGAGCACTGACTATGTCCAGTGTCCAAGCTTTTTTGATTCATGTTTGCTTAACATACATATAGAACATTTCAAACACAGCAGTGACATTTTGTTCTGTTGGGCAGCTAAATGCTCCACCGCGTTTGCTAGCGAATCGCTAACTAGCGGGTCCGTGGCTATCCAGCTGGCAGTATAGCAACATTGCAGAGAGGCTTAAATCATTGAGAGATAGGAGTTGTGATTTGAGCGAGTGCAAAAGCACATCGTGCCAGCTGAAGGAGCTACATGTTATGAATATTTCAGTGGACGGAGGATGAAGCTAAAAGTTATCCAATGATACTCATAATGGAGCCAAATAGCTCAACCTACTCTGACAGTGATGGACAAAAATCCATCCTAATGCGTTTATGAAGGTGTGCTGGATTCCTCATCATATCATGGAGGTTAAATGAGCTTAAGCTATCTATCTAGGCTATTTAAGCTACCATCTAGTAACCATAGCAGTGATATAAGACAAAATAAACCTGTTTTACATGGCAGCTGTAATGACGTAAACCCCCGATGGCTGCGCTTGACGCCGCCAAATGAGAGCGAAACACTAAAACGCAGACTTGTTTCCTGCTCCACCGGTCAGGCCTGCCGACGTCACAAGTGGGTGTGGCTTAGCAGGAACAGACGGGGAGACCACTGAAATGAAAGCGGCGTCACGGTGGAAGCAGCTCCACGGTGAGAGCACCGCGGCCTGCAGCAGATGGTGGTGTGTTCGCAGCTGTCACGCCCACCTCCATTCACCGCCGTCCTCGCTTTGTTTCAGCTCCGCTTCCTCTCTGATCAGCCCGACATGTGTCCACGCAGACCGCAGCGGGGCCCCGCCTGTTTATCTGCGCCGGCGCGGGCGCCTGTCGCGGCATGACGTCGGACTCGGACGTGGGCGAGATTGCGAGGCCGCCTCTGATTGAATAAGAGGCCGTCCCCTGTCACTTATCCCCGGCGTGCGGGAGGAATCATCAGGTGTTGCCGCCGCCGCCCCGATAACACAGACGGGGAGCCACGCACTTGAACCCGCTGCTGACGGGCTGCGCTAGATATTATAAGCGAAGCCAAGCCCCTCCTCCCCCCCCCTCCCCTCCCTTCCATCCCTCCCTTATCGTTCAAAAGCAATCTCCCCCTCGCATGTTTGAATTATTCTGGTCACCGCGCTGATATGCAGATTGCTTAGAGGGGACTATTTTAATCACTTCCACATCTAAATTTCTGCTGCAGACGATGGTGAAACTCACCCTAAACCTGCACCGGCTCGGTTTGTTTGTATCTCTCCCGGATGAATCCCCGCGGCTGTGCGTCTCTCACACCTCGGCGATTAAAAAAAAAAAAAAAAACAAAAAAAAAAAAAAACATCACTCGGGAAATCACGGATCGCTTTGAATCAAGAGCGGAGCCCTGCAAGACATCAGCGCGCGGCTTGTTTTCCCCCCGCGAGCGCCCCCGCCGCTGCCCGTGTCCCTTTTCTATTCTAAGTTTAAAGGTCGCCGCGGCGCCGGTGTTTCATCAGAGCTCCCTGCGCCCTGAGTGGCTGATGTTGACAGTCCTCTCCGTTCCACCACACCGACTTCGCTCAAATTTCACACTTGTCAGGTCGCTTGATTCCTCAAATGACTACCAGCACATCTCAGTTCAGCCCCCCCGTGCACCCACCCCCACCTTCCCCCTTCCACCCCTGCCGGAGCTAAAGTGCTCACAACTGGCTCTGTTACTGCTCATCTATTTTTGAATAACCACATTTTCACTTCAGACTCCGGACAGTTGCCCCAGGTGGACGACGGCCAAGGCATCCTCCCTTCGGTGCTGCAGTGGTTTAGGTCTGACCACGGCACTGATACTTGGCTAAGCTATTTGAGGTGGTCGTTGTAATCGATGTGAACTGTTCACTGTTAACGTGCCGCCAAGCATGCTGGAGATATACAGCGCTAATGACACTTTCATGCTTGCAGACAGGAGGTGAACATTTGTCTCCAGCTGGCCACTGTTCCACTGTCTCATATACACCCACCCCCACCCACACCTGCACCCGCACCTGCACCCACGCACACACACACGCACACACGCACACACACACACGCACCCTCAACCACACCTGCATCTTCATTCCACTCTCCAACCCACACCCGCACCCTCAACCACATCCCTACTCCCATCTGATCTGCACCCACCCCTGCACCCTCATTACACTCCGCACTCTCCAACCCAAACCCTCACCTGTACGCACACTCTCACTCGCACCCGCCCGCCCCCCATCCAACACACACACACACACACGCACCTTGCGGTATATTTAACAGGCTGACTTTGAGCTTCGCAGAAACAAAAAGCATGCCATGCTGCTCACATTCTGATGATCCCTGAGAATTCCAGAAGAGCCACATTTTCACCTCAGATTGGAGCTCGTTCATACCTCAGAATAATTCCCGGTCACTTCCACGATCCCTGATGTTTCGTAATTCCGGCCTCGTAGATTCTCTATAAGCAACTTCCTGTCACATCAAAGCGGTGTGGAATCACAACTTCAGCTTTTAAGCATCTAAAAGAATCATTCCTGTTACGCCAGTTTAGGCCCTCACTATTGGCTCCCCGTCATTCAGTGCATTTCGCCGGCAGAGATTATTATGTATGGACGCTCAGAGCTGGTTTGTACATTTACTTCCTCTCTATCAGAGGTTTGGAATACTGTACATAAAGCATCACACATTTCTCAGTTCTTCTGTACATTTTGATTGACTTGCTTAAATTCTGTAACTGTCATTGCGCTGGCACGCGTCTGGAGTCGCTCCGTGTCGCACTGTAGCGTTATCGTTCATAGCGCAGCACAGGCCGGCTCAACATGCTGGTCAGAAGCAGTTTCTCCATCTTGAAATGCCCCCCCCCCGTACCTCTCCACACACACACACACACGCGCGCACACGCACCTCCTTCATTCGGCCCTCCGCTGCTTCGAGATGGCTTTCCTCTCGACCTGTCGGAGTGGAGAGGCACCATCTGTGGGCTTATCTTGCTCCGCCGGAGAGCAGTAAACACTCATTTTTGTGGCTGTCAGTTTGGTGAAGGCAGGCGGCCATGTGGAACACGGCGCAGCATCAGCGGCGTGGAAACAGAGCCACTCTCTCCGTTTTCCCCCCGCCCCTCCTCCCAGGGAGCAGCACCACTGCTCCTAAACCTGCCTCACACTGATTTAGCGGTTATGCTTCCTGTGATTCGCTATCGCTCGCGCCTTTCCAGAGCACGCGTCTATACATGCGCTGCTCGGGAGGAGAGACGTATCCCTGCCTGTTTTCTTATTGCTGCCGCTCAGACATGTTAATACAAAGACATCAAGGTCTCGCAGCCGGACTGACAGGAAGTGGATCCATTAGAATGCGAGAAGGACTGTCGTTTCTCATGAGGCTCATTGGAGCTCATTGCCTCGCTGCAGTATACAGTACTGACAGCAATTTTATACATATATATATGTATATGGCGTCAACGTGGACGGCGCCGTTCCGTCTCTCAATGAGCTTGGCTGAGATTGAGACCAAAATCACGTTTCATGGCGTGCCATTAAGTCCTCAGTTGCTTGTTTGTTAGCTTGAATTGTTATATCCACATTAAAGAAACACAGCTAATACAGTTTTCTCTCAATCTAGATCAATGAAAAAGTTCAATATGATTTATCTACATTTGTTTCTTAAAAATTAACCTTTGTTTTGAAATTTCTGTGGCACATCCTGATCACCACTGAAGCTCAAGGAACATCCTGCTGCTCCCTCTGAAGCTGCTGCTCTTCCAGTTGAGTACTAAAAAAAAAAAAAAGCATCGCGCTTAATCATGAAAAGTGTGGCACTTCATTGTGGATGGACGGTTTATTTTATTCAAGATATTTTTCATTTCAGTTTTGAAGAACAAAAATCTTTCTCATCTAAATGTCTGGAAAAGCTGAGAAATAAAACTGCCTGATCACATTTCGGTCGTCCTTTGTTGATATGATTGAAATGATGTGTCAAATCATATTGTTACAGACTCTCTGATATTACCAAATGTCATATTGTTACCCAGAAGAGTCAATATGATACAGTGATAAAACATCAGTGAGTCCTCACATCAAACGATAACAAAGTTTTGGTCTGTTGAAGGCTGTTCAGTACAGACGCCCCCGGGCGGCCGTTCCAAGTATGACTAAAGCAAACAAAGGGAATGTGACGACGCCACGCCGTCACCAGATATCAGCCATTATAAAACATTAACCAAACACCGATCGAGTTTAAGCATTTGACGAGGGCATCAGCGGGGTGAGTTTATTTCTGTCGGATGGCGATGTTGTGCTCGTTTTACAGAAAATTAACGCCGCGTCCACATCCCTTCTTCTCGGTGGGGATAGGTCGTAATTTGCGCATCTCTGCTGCCGGCAGACGAGCCCAGCGGTGCCTGGCGTCGACTTCATTTTCGCTGAATGACTGCACCCCTACTTGTTTACTAGCTTGTCCGCGTGACCACAAAAAAAAACAAAAAAAACCTTTAATCTCACAGTGGTTTGGGAAGATCAACTCCCCTCCCCTCCAGAATTCAGTCAGGCCTGATCCTAGCTCACCCCCTTTGGCCCTTCCACCCGTCCTACCTTTTGGGTTCAATTGCCCCCTCAGCTCTCTGGATGACTTGACAAGTGGTGGTGGAAGTGCTCCCCTATGGTTTGGAACAACCCGTCATTACCGTGATCAGATGTCATCACTGGCATTTATGCAAGCAGACGTGCATTGTCAATTCACCGTCCTCAGCTCTTGTGATGTACCTCGAAGTACATTGAAATGATTAATATAATCTTTGTTGACGAAGGAAGTACCTACACATGTGGCTTCCATCTTGCATCTAAAGAAGTGTTTTGGAGGACCACGTAGCGCTCACACTTCCCCCGGCTCCTCGAGCCCAGCAGGAATCGGTAAATCCTGCCAATGGTCAAGGGTTAAGCCCAAGCGTGCGTAAGCGAAATTCTGACTGGCATTACGCTAGAAGACTAGATGGCAGATAATATCTCCATTTATGGACAGCTCAGCGGGCCAAGAAGGTAACATGCTCTCAGTTACAAACATGCACGACTCTGGATAGCCTACATCCCAGTCCCATTCAGAGCCTCCAGCCCAGTTGGCTATTCTGGGCCTCCGCTGCCCACAGAACTGGAACAGGAGCCCATTCTGCAGGTAAATCCCTCAAGAACGTACAGACTTTGATGATTCCGAGCCGGCACCCCTCTGAAGAAGCTCATCTCAGCTCCTAATGGCTTTCAGGCATGGCGGATAGCATCTTTGTGTGCTAGAGATGAAAGCAGGCCGGGCTGCATGTATGTGACTGAGGAGATGGTGACTCGCCGCCTTGCTCATCTTCGCCCATTCTACGGAATTAATGACAGCAGCTCTATCAGGGACTGGAGGGTGGGCTGCGATTGAAGGAAGGAGGATTACTGTATTGAATCTCCCAAATGAGATTCAGTTCTCGCTCTCTCTGCGGAATAACTTGACAAGGTTTCTGTCTCTGCACATACTTGTGTCCTCTGCTTCCGTCTGTCTCCAGATTCTCTCCTCACACGCCGTCGTTATTTCACGATGAAGGCAGGAAACAGAAGGAGGAGCCTCGCCACTTAGTTCATATTCAAGCGCGGGCCGTGTTTATGCTACGCTGGCTGCATGCTTGACTCACTGGACAGCTTGGCTGCTTTTGTTTCAAGGGTTCTGGAATCAGTATTGTTGGCTTTGATGGTGCCAGATAGGATTATAAAAACATGTATCTGCCCGAGCATCCTTGAGTGATCTTGAGACGTGGGATCGCCTCCAGCTCCAGCTGTGCTGCTCTGTAAGCATCACGATTCATTTCTATGAGAGGACTCCAAGACGAATAGCAAAGGCCAACATTGTTGAGTCCGGGTGGCGCGTTCGCTGCTGTTGAGCTGACTTTGGAGTCGACGTGTTTGCATTCCAAACTCATCAAACATGGCTTGCTGCAGGTAACACAGCGTTTGTTGTCCTGGTTACTGAAATTACAAGGAGTCAATGTGAAACTCTGCAAACAGGAAACAAGCGACAGCCTCATGTTGCCAAGTCGGCGTTTTGTCAGAACTCAAGAACAGACGCCGTGGTCGCAAACAACTGACTGTTCAAGTGGACGCCAAGCTAGTCCATAGCGGATGAATGCTGCGCACACTGATCCTTGAATGGTTAATTTAAAAAAATTTAAATGGACCAACAATCTGAATGAAGAGCAGGAAACCAGAATCAATATTTGGTCCAAATATTTGAAGTCAAAATGTGTAATGAATGTGTGCGTAAACCGATCAAGCACAACGTTATGACTGGTGCATGTTTAGCATAGAACGTACCAGCAGCCCTGGAACAGATTCCCCCTTCAGGAGGAGTTTGATGTTGCTTTTCATTGAATTTCTTTTAGAGGGGTTTTTATGATTGTTACTGGGACTGCAATTTGTGACGCTGTTGAACTGTTCTGAGACGTGTCCCTAATGTTTTTTTTTCACCCATATGAGTGGGATGACCAAAATATTAGGAACAACTCTAATATATAAGTATCCATATGAGACACGTGGCTGTTGCAGATCTGACTTGTGATGCAAGCGTGCCACTGCAACAAGATGCAAGCAAACAACACTGAACTTGACAGATGGAAAACGACCGTTGATGGCTGTTGGTTTTTTTTTTTCCTTTTCGGTGTTTAAGCTCCTTTGGTTTCATTTCTTCCAGTGGATTCTGAGGGTATCCGGCTCTGTTTGTGTCGGGATCCAGCTTCCGAGGAGGGCGGTTCGCCCCAAATGCGCACTCAAGCACAAGGCTTTTGGTTCGGTTGGCCTGTCGTCAAGCATCATCACATTTCTAACAGGATTGCCAGTGAAAACCACTGGCCAATCAGGGCTCTGCTGACAGAAGATTGATGCCGTTTTCCTTCCTGCCTACGTACCTAGCGATGTTAGCAATAGCGAGTGTGTGCGGGTGCTGTCGTCAACTTATAGGAAAACAAACAAAAACAAATACTGAATCAAAAGGGGATAAATAATCGATGGACTAATTCAGCATCACCGTGTCAGCACAGTTTGGGTCACTCGCACGACTCGGAGCCGCTTGCAGCTGCTTCCTCTGCTTAAACGCTCTGTGACATCACCAGTCGGTTAGGAAACTGAGCACATTGGATGCTGGACATTTAATAACAGGATACCAAATCGTCTCGCTGTATCGGCCGGCAAGTAAATTTGATTGCGATGTTGTTATTTACATGCTGCTGATTCCACACGCGGACATGTTGACACTCTGCTCCCAAAACCGTGATGGTGGGTTCCATTACAGTGTGTTTTGCTCGTCACTGATTGGTCAGGCGGAAAGGCAGCGCGGCATGAGGATCGCTTACGTCGGGCCTAGAGAATGTCAGAGTCTCTTTGAATTTGATGAGCATAAATAAACATGCGTCAAAGCGTCCTTGTGTTGGCTGCAGGCTGAAGCGTCGCCGCACCTTCATTTCACTCTGAGCTTCTTTGACAAATGGCGCCGTCCATCCCGCCGCCTTCCCGGGGATGACGGCCACCGCAGCCATGCTCCTCCACTATTTATGATTACAGTGATAGAAATATGTCCTGCGCAGGCTGTGATGAGTGTACGATGTTGCGTGCGCGCGTGCGCGTGCGCGTGCGCGTGCGCGCGGGAAGACAGGCGATCAATCACCTTCGCCCGG
>CAAKHG010030608.1:7548-21735 GCA_901007715.1 Dactylopterus volitans | reverse complement strand
GGGAGAGACACACACACACACACACACACACACACACACACACAGTGCCTTTGTCGTACGCCGCAATAAAGCTATACTCATTTCAAGCCCTGCGTGAGGCTGCGGCGGGGATATCAGAATATGACAGCGTCTGCCGCAGCGAAGGCGCCTCACGCCGCGAATTGTCTCCGTCAGGTGTACCGGCGGCGTCGCTGGTGACCCCCGCTGATGTCATCAAGACCAGGCTCCAGGTGGCAGCCAGAGCGGGCCAGACCACGTACAACGGAGTCGTCGACTGCTTCAGGAAGATCCTCAAGGAGGAAGGTTTCAGGGCGTTTTGGAAGGGCGCAGGAGGTAGATGCGCGCGTGCACACACACACACACACACACGCACACGTTTCCCTTAAGTGGTTTCATGACTGGGAATGAGGCTCGCTGTGGCGGCTGTAATTGTGCAGACGCCACCGGAGAAGAGATTAAATCCGGCATTGTAAAAACTTGCACCCGCCTTCCCATTAGCTCGCGTCTGCAGATCGTCGCCGCAGTTCGGCGTGACCCTGGTGACCTACGAGCTGCTGCAGAGGTGGTTCTACGTCGACTTCGGGGGACAGTGAGTGCCTTTAAGCCGGAGCTCGGCCGCCGCGCACCGCTCGTTAATCTCACGGGATCCCTCGCGCCTCAAACCTGGTTTCTCCCTCTCCAGCCGCCCCGCCGGCTCCGAGCCCATTTCCAAGCCCCCGGTCAAGGACCTTCCCTCCGTGACTGCGGACCACGTGGGCGGCTACCGTTTGGCCGCCGCCACCTTCGCCGGCGTGGAGAGGAAGTTCGGTCTCCACCTCCCCAAGTTCAAGTCCTCCGCGGAGGCGACGGCCGAAGCGGCGGAGTCCAAAGCGGAGCCGCGCGCCTCGTAAAAAAACAAACAAACTTAAGTCGCGACCGTGAAGGCTGCATGATCCTCGCGTCCTTTGACCTTTGCTCCGAAGCGGCGCCGTCGAACCCGAGCGCCGGTCGCACGCGCGCGCTTGAGCGGTTGTCTCACCCTGAATGCTGCATGGCTCTGGCTTTTGGTGTTTACCTCGCGTAGCTTGCACAACCTTTAATTGTACATATTGTACTTCTCTCTAGAGGGACATTATGGCATGGCAGAGGATTGTTAGGTGCGTTTCCGTGGCGAGCGGTGACGCGCGCGTGTGCCTGCGTGTGTGTGTGTGTGTGCGCGTGCATGCGGCAGTGGCGTTTCTGAGGCACGAGGATGTACAGACGTTTTCAAAGTGTTTATTTTGAAATCATGACCCCGGGGTCGCCGGAAATAATTTAAATCTATTTATTGTATTTTATTGAAATAATAAATCATTTCAAACGGGTTTTATTCTAGTGTGTGAAAAGTACATTCTCAAAACCTGACGCCGAGCTTTGTTTGGTTCTTGAGGAATCGATTCCCTGTTCAGATCCGGTCGACCTACTTTATAGATCTGGAAGAAAAGAAGAAATCACTGAGCAGTTACAGCATAAATGATCATCTCGCAGGATATATTCAAACAATAATTTTCAACTTTAACCAGCCGCAGTGATTTGACGCGAGGCTGGTGAATTATACAGGACAATATATACGTACAAAGACATTTGGAGTTTTGGACATTTCGGTATCTTACAGACACGCAGAGATTCAGGCAATCAAGCCGAAAGGAGCGGAGATGACAAAACGCGAGCGGCGGTAATGCGATGTTTACATTCCTGGGTGCATGATGATGTGATTGCTTTACTGCAACTGGAGTGGATGAGGAGCTGGATGTTTGCACAGACTGGAAGTGAATACGCGGAGCAGCGAGAGAGACTATGGAAAAAAAAGAAAAATAAACAAAACAAAACAAAACAAAAAAAAAAGGAAATCAAAATTAAGGCTTAAGTTAACATGCCCGAGAAATGAAGACAGGGTATTACAATCCGAGTTAAAAATCAAACTTTTAAGGCATCTGGCTGAAGAGAGGATGACGGTTGTGGTGCGTCTGCGAGTATGGCAGCTATGTTGGTGTCGGCGGGCCTGGCGCGCTTCGCGGCTCTCGTAGGAAGACGGGTTTGGTCCGGCTGGCTGAGAGGGCTGGACTGTCCGGGTAAGGTGGCGTGAAGAGATCAGGTGCTCGCAAAGAAAGATGTCTGTACCGTTTTCACGGTGAAAACGTTGTCCTTTTCCTCCAGTTGTCATCCCATTTTTCCTCCCCCTTTCCCTTCCATCGGGACCGGGGCTGGCTGACCGTTTTGACCGCTGGCCTCTGGAACGCCGCGTCCGAGGCGCCGAGCTCAGGCGGCCAGGCGCTGAGCCGCCAGCTCCTCGGCGTCGTCCCGGTTCTCGTTGATCTCTGCCAGCGTGCGAACGAAACGGGTCCACTCGTCGTTCCGGGGGACGGCGATCTGCTGTGTGTGTGATGGAGGGGGAGGAGGGGGGCGGTCAAAACAGAGGCATGGACGACGGAAGTTCTAAAGCAAAGTCACCGGATCATCGGCGTCCTCACAACAGCTACATATCAGCAGCGCTGTGTTACATTCTTCTATCTTTAGGGCCAACGACTTAATAACACACTCAAAGCGAAGGGAAGGGCTGGAGGGTTCACATGCAGGAGATGCTCCCGCCATATCTAACTTAATGTTACAGCAATCAGTCATAACATTATGACCACTGCAAGTTTATTATATAATGCAGTAATTTGGTGTGTCCCGACTACTTTGGATGACCAAAACATTAGGAACACCTCCCAGTATAACAAACAGAACCAGTTCCATTCTAATTTCTAAAAGTGGATACTTTGAATGACCCCAGCTGCGAAATGACTGTCTGTAGCGAGCACACACGCCGCGTGCATAGTGAGCACACACGCCGGAGCAGTGGGCAGCTAAGTGGGCTGTTGCATTGTATTCCATGGTAAGCATGCTATGGTTTTAATGTTATGACTGATCGGTATACATCATATCTCAAAACACGCCTTTAAAAACAAAAAACAAAAAAAACAACAACTTCGGAAAAGTAGCGGCAAAAAGCGGAGTCCCGCTTGCTCACCTCGCCAACGTCATACACAAGAACCCGTCCGTCCGAGTCTCCCACAGCGATTTCCCTGCCGGAGTGAGCCCACCTGATCCTGTTGAGCGCCGGGTTCCCGTCCACGGTGACGCTGGCTGTAGGGACCTGACATAACGACACGGCGCGATGACAAGTCAAGAGGGGGGTAAGGAGGGTGGGGGGTTGGGAGGGGGGGGGGGGGGTGGAGGCACGCGGGAGCCGCTCGCGCCCATTAGAGGTGAGGCAATTATTCGCCCATTCAGCAAACCGATCTGCAGCAGTCTGAGTGGTCGATTGATGGTCCCTAATGAGTTTAAAAGCAGAGCTGCCCACGCTTCTCTGGCTCCGGGGCCCAAACGTAGACAATGTTTCATTAACATCTGAGCGTTTTGCTCTGTAATCTTCTCTTCAAAAGGGCGTGCGCGCGCGCTGCCACGTCGCTGAGGAAATGTCATACCTCGGTGTCGTTGTTGAGGTTCCACAGGTCCAGGTGGCCCACGCCGTCCACGCAGGCGAACAGGGCCGGGTGAGTCGGAGACCACATGACGTCATACACGTAATCGGAGTTGTCCTCAAACGAGTAGAGCGGCTTGTTGTTCTGCAAAAGTAGAGGTTTCTTTTTTTTTTTTTTTAAAAACATCTTTGTCTAAATGGGAGTTTCAGCCGCATGGGTGCGGATCTTTACACAGAGATGTGATAAGCGGATGCCGTCATCTATGCTGCCCTTGAAATGGAAATATCAGCTGATGCAGCGGGAGGAGGAAACCTGATCGGAGCTTCGTGTACCTTGGTGCTCCAGAGCTTGACGGTCCAGTCGAAGGAGGAGGTGACAAACAGGTGGGAGAAGTCCAGGGGCCCGGCAGCTGTGTGGCAGTGGATCCCTGTGATGGGCCCGTGGTGGCCCTCGAACATCTCGCTGATGCCGGCTTTGCTGTGGAGCGCACGGATGAAATGGCGAGTGAGTGCGGACACGCCTGCGGACCAAACGGCGTGTGCAGTTTTCGCCGGTTGCGGTGGGCGTTTGGATTTATAAGCGCGTTCCCCCGCGTGAAGGCGGACAAGGGTTGTGGAAAGGGGCGAAATTCCGAAGGGTTAACGGTTTTCGTATTCCGGTCCGAAAATCATTTAAGTATTAAACATGGCAAGAGAGCAAAAAGGCGCAGATGGAACCTCTGCTCTGCTGCTGCTTTTCACATTAATCACATCCTTAGATCGTGTGATAACCAGCGCGGCGGCACAAGTGCCTGCAGTTCCTCGACCACATGTTGCAGAGCTGTTGCTCAGCTGAGGCTCAGATAATTAACGCGGAGAGGTAAATACTCAGCGTGAGTGATGCTTATGCATTATTAACTGTGACGAGAGTATCATACCATTTTAAATGAGGCGGAAAATTATCCCTCCCTCCCCCCAAAATTACACAGGTGATTCAGCCGCGCAAAAAAAAAAAAAAAAGCTAGCAGCTATCCCCTCTCCGCGGCGCCTGGGCACACCGCAGGACGTGGAGTCTCGGGCTAATATGCTAGTCCCCGGGGGATCGGATCTGAGCCCCGTTTCTCCGCGCTGGCTTCGCAGAGGAGCCTGCACCATGAGAGGAGCCCCAGTCCCTGAAATGAGCGCGGTGCGGGGATGGACTGGAGTTTTAATTGTCGCCAGGACAACCGACTGTAAACAAACTCCCTCGCCCGCAGAAGAGGACTGCGAGGGGAAAAGACGGGACCGGGGGGGAGGGGGGGGATGATTTGTTTCCCCTGCATGTGTGCCCTGTTTATGTTGAACGACCTTTACAAACACAACTGACAAGCGGAAAAGAAAAACAGGATGACTGGGCAGGAGTGAAACCTCAAACAGCAGGAGATCAAGTGTTGGATTTGTGTTGCGCTGGGAAGCGAGTGGGCTATATTTATTTGACACGCAGCTCTAGGTGGGCCGAACAAGCCGCCTCAGTTTCCTGGCGGTGTCCGGGGAGGGAGCGCCGGCGACCGCGGTTTGCGCTCGAACGCACCTTCCATGACGACACGACATGTAGACGGAGCCGTCCTCGCTGCCCACCACAAAATTGTTGACGTCTCCGAGAGGGAAAGACATGGAGGTGACGGCTACGGCTTTGGACTGCTTGAACACCAGCTCCATACTGTCCTGCGGAGGCCAGGGAACATGGAACAACATCCGTAACAAGCTCCCCTGCTCCGGCTTTATGTTAACACACGCGCTGCCAAGCACAGCCCATAAAAATCACTTGACAGTTCCTTAATGCACAATCTAAATTCAGCCGACACTTTATAAAGAATTGAAGGTTGACATTGCGGTCCTGGCAGCGCCGGCGGAATGACACAGCTAGCGAAGTTAATTTCCTTGAAAGTGAAAAATGTGTTGTAGGAAAAACAAGGGGAGAAGCCAGGGGAAATATCAAGCCGGCACGCTAAAGCGTGGATATCGGGCCAAAATGACATTTAGGATGATTGTGAGGGACGGGAAGTGTGTCTAAAATGCAAAACACTGAGCTGGAGCCTTTAAATGGGGGACTTCCTCTCCTTATTTCATAGCTAAGCCTTTAATCCTGAAACCATTGATGCAATTTAGACGCACTCGGCTGAACATCCATAGGAGAACAATCCCGCGTTCGTGTATCACCTGAGGCTGCGACAGCATGTCCAGGCTCCAGGAGCACATCTTGCCGTCGGTGGAGATGCTAATCAGGTTGTTGGCGTTCTGGGTGCCGACCACGTTCACGCAGTAAACCGGGTGCTGCAAGAGATCACAAGGGAGAGTTCTTACGCTTGGCGCCGCGGCGTTAGAACCCAAGCGCGCTGCGTGAGGCCCTCATGGTACCGTGTGTGCCGCCGCCGAGAGGGGGGTCCTCTGCACCGGGGTCCTCTTGTTGCTCCTGTTGTCCCACAGCACAATCTGCCCGGAGTATGTGCCCCCGACCACGACGTTGGGGTGAAACTTGGCGAACGCGGCCGACATGACGGCCGACTGTCAGGGAGAGGAGAAGGAAGGTTGAGCGGGCGAGGCGATGAGAGAGCGTGCACTTTTACGCTGAGGCCTCCGCGCTCCACGTGAGCCAGATCGCATTCAATCAAACGAGCAGGAAACGCCCCAGGTCCCGAATGTGAAGCCTTGGTGCATTCTCACAAACAACAGAGGCTCATTCCCGACTCAGTATAGCTGACAAACTGGCCACCGAGGATTCACGCTATAAAGCCATTTCACGTGACACTTAGGCACTGATTTTTGTGCATTCTCCGACACAGACTCAGACCGACGCTAAACAACACCGGGACTTAACGTTCCAAGATTCCGGTCGTTGCCACTGAGGCAAAGCTGTTATCAAATCGAGGCCCGGCGATGGCTGCAACGTGTTAAATCACGCTGCCGGTGTTGCCAATAATTAGAACATGGAAAAACTCAGCTCCAAACTGCTGTTATTCTGTTTCATCTCAACGTTGCAAACCGTTTCTGCGCATATTTCCTCTCTCCCAAAACACAACCAAACACATTCATTAATCACTCAGTCCTGACAGTGCAAGCAAAACAAACCATGAAGCTGGTCCACCGGATTATTACTTATTGTTTTGATAATGACTAGATTCGCAAATTATAAATTCAAATTTTGTCAATTAGAATCTGGCTTTTCAAGTGGGCCGCGAGAACGCATCTCTCACAATATATGTCAAATTCATTTATCGTAAAAAAACAAACTCTTTCCAAAGGGTCTCTATTTTTTTTTTTTTACAACCGTGCCAAAAAGAAAACTGCCTTCACACTTCTGTTCAGCTTTATTTATCTGAGCAAATGTGCCTGCATCAACATCCGCTCTAGAGGCAGCGACATGTGGTTCTACTCAACTTGTCTTGCTCTAGAAGCCTCGGGGCAGGCAGCATAATAAGGCTGGACAGAGCGGCAGAGCTCGGCAGCTCTCCCTGCGAGCTCTGGCTGAACATAGGGCCCTTGTTTAGATGCATATGATAACCACCGCCGGGCCCACACACTTAATCCTGCTGTAATCCTCGGATTCCATTCAACTCCCGCACCACAGGTCTTTTCCGGCGCCTCGGGAACATGTGTTGGTGGATAGATGTGGTGGAGGTGGATGCCAGCACGGTGAACTCAACAGTGTGGATGAAGGCGGGAGGGTGGTGGAGGTGGTGGTGGGCGGGGGTTGATGGAGCAGGGGAGGGAGGAGGAGGAGGAGGAGGAGGACGAAGATGGGCCAGCAGGGGTTGTTTGGCAGGGTTCCACACTTGTCATGGACGAAGCCACCCCCGGAGGATGATGGGAGGATGGAGAATGAAGGACGTTTAAAAGAGCTTTGGGTACCTGACAGTGGAAGACGTACTCCGGTGTAGCCTTCTTGTACTTCATGTTCCACACCAAGGCCACGCCGTCTGGCTCGTGAGGAGCCTCCTCGTTGTTGTTGTACGAGGCAACCAGGAGTTCAGGATACTGGCAAAAGGAAAAAAAAAAAATCAGCCCAAATGAATGTTGGGAGGGGAGGCAGACGTGCCCCCCAGGCTTGGCTCCATGTGGACGAGCCTCGCCTGCCCTGTGTGGTGCTGCTGAATGCCTTAAAGAATGACTAACCCTTTCCTTAAGATTTATGGCTTGTTTAAGTCGCCCTACCCCCGAAAAACTGTGGTGAAGTCCTTCTTTCCTTGCATGGTTTTACCTAAAGCTGCAGGCCTGAGACTGATCAGAAGGGCAGGGTCTGAAACAGAGCGGCCATTGAGGATCTTTTGACATGGCAGCCCTCACAAACAGAGAATCTAACTTGGTGTAAACGAGCCATTAACCTCTCTTGCATCTACTAATTGATCTGAAATGTACAGTTTGTGGACACGCAACTTCAAATCAGTGGGGTGTGGGTTTCACTCTGGGCAGGAAAACACTGAGAACAATGAGTTGGCGCTCAATCACTGTCAGAAGTCGTTGTAAGATCAGGCGTGAAATGACCTTAGACACCAGAGGAAACAAATCATTACGCCCCCTGACTAAGTGACAATTTGTGCGGGACATAGCGCACCTTTCCTGAGGGACTTGTGGCCGAAGGTAAATGTTGTCAAACTCGAGCCACGTAATCATAAAGCATTATAGCGGCGCAAAGTTAACTTGTTTCAGCAGCCAATCAGCAATTAGCATTTGTGCTTTCGCCATGTAGTGATTCTGTTTCAGTGCCGACTTCAAAATTGATTCATTTTAAGGAATTGACATTTTCGATAATTGCAAGCAATTTCTTAATGGTGCTTAACGTGATGGTTCAATGATAATTAAAGGGGAAAAAAGGAAGGGGGGGGGGTGGAAGACCTGAGGTGACCAATCCAGGCAGGTGACGACGCGATGCTTGGACCAGCGCTCGTCCACAAACTGCCTGTTGAGAGAGAGCTTTGCTCCGGCCTGGATTTCACTGCACGGAACAAAAAAACAAAAACAAAGCATGGCTTGATCAATGATGGCGCTGCTTTCACCAACTGCACCTTTACAAACACTCATGGAGTCATTACCCCTCCTTCTCCTCCAAGTCACGGCCGCTGTAGTCAAAGAAGACGTCCACGTGTTCGGACAGGGCCCGCTCGATGATGCGGGTGCTGTGGTCGAAGAAGTTGGCAAACTCCTCCGAGTGCAGGATCTGGAGTTTCTCTTCCTCGGTCAGCTCGTGGAGGGTTGCTGCACGGAGGAGCACAAACACATCGACGCCATTATCATACTGAATTTGACGCATCGTCCGCTGCGTGGGGAACTGTAAAGATTCCTTTAAAGAACGGAATCGGCGTGTTTCCAGCGGAGCGTCTCTATCGTACCTTCCTCTTCCTCCTTCTGGTCCGATCTCTCGGCCTGACTCTCGATTACTGGCTGAGGTGCGGCAATCTCTTCCTCCTCCTCTTCATCTGTTGGATCAGAAAGTGAACTCTCGTCACTCTTGCACGGAGCCGCATCTGTGATTTGCCGCGTCCCCCCCCCTTCGGCAGCAAGGAATGCTGCATGATTATTTTTTTCTATCATATGTGTGAATTTCAAATTAAAAAAAAAAAAAAATTATCAAAACATCTAATTCAAACAACTCCACAGCACAAACGATCGTGCCTCTATACAGACGTTCCATACCGATTGGTCACTACATCTTCCACATCCATTATCGTCTTCTTTCAACGAAACCCACTTCTCCCCCGCCCCCAGTGATTATGGGCGCTGCTAAAGACTGGTTTTGTATCTCTGCCTTGCATTTGTTTGGTTTGTCAGCACAATGTTGCCTTTCAAAAAAAAAAAAAAAAGAAAAAAAAAAGAGCCTGCTCGTCTAAAGCGGGGACGGTTGTCATTTGTGTTACAGGGACACAGCACAGTGGGTGTCTTGTTGTCATAGGGACCCCTGTTTTTCCCAGCTGTTAATGAGACTCTCGCCATTCAATGGAGAGTGTAGCTGTCAGTGTAGCTGTTTCCTCTGTGTCCCTCGGACTGCTCGGCCCCTTCTAGGCTTTGGGGGTAACAGGGCAGAGGGAGCAGAGCAGCTGCCCTCGGTCCATCCCATTGGCCTGGCCGGATGACGGCATGGTGCAAAAGCAGATGGTGATGCTGGGATTGTCTCGTGCTCTTCAGAGGTGGCATGGGGATGGCACAGAGGTTTTCCGCCTGGCTGCTCCGAGACAAGCTTCTCCCTGAACGGCGAGCCTGTGTAATTACCGTCCTAGCAGGAGGTCCTGGAACTTCTATTCAGCCCCAGAGAATGTACAACAAACTACAGGCCGGAGCAGCTGGCAAACTGCACACCGGTTCTACCTCAAAGAAGACGAACGCGCTTTTTCAGAACGGTACATAGTCTATGCTTTCAGTGTAAAACATAATAGCAAAAGGCAGACAAAACGGTTTTGCGGGGGAGAGGAGCGACGCTCGCCGGGTTCGCGCAGGCGTTCATCTTGGTATGAGCCTTGTAGTTAATCTCGGATGACAGCGCTCCCTGGCAGAATTTCCTTCCTACTGAGATAATCTAAATGATAATGTCATCTGTCACTTTGTTCATAAAGTGATTTATCCCCTTGCTCGGGTGGAGGTTTGGGGAAGAACCTTATTGGCTGCACTGATGAGTTTACTGGTTTGATGACACAAGCCATTTCAATGTACGGCCATATTCTGCAACCAACAGGAGAAGGTTAAAATCTTTCCTTTCAAGGGCCTCAATCAGGCTTAAAGGAAAACAGTAATCACTGTCTTTCAGCTAGTCCCGGCCGTGCTCGTCAGCCCTTTCCCTGGCGAGGCAGCCACAGCAATCAACCTGCCCGGCATTAGAAGCGGATAGACAATCTGAAAATAAAGGGTATAATGCACCTGCCAGCCAAAATGGCCATTTGGAGAAAAGCTAGTGATCCTGGTGACCCCGCTGGGGATGTGTAGAGGGGGGGATGTGGCTCCCGGGGAGGGTGGTAGTGCTGGCGGAGGAAAGGAGGCGGCGGGTGGGGGTGGCTTCACATTTAACAGAATTCACCCGGATCATCGATGTCCTATACACTGACACCTCCTCTCAAAGCAGGTCCAATTATGGCTTTTGTACCACTTAAGAAATAAAAGCGTTTTTTGGGAAGAGCCAGACAGAAGGGGGGTTGGGAGGGTTGGTGGGGGTAATCACAGGTCTTACACAGCGTACAATATATTAAGGCAAACACGGCATGCGGCCACTGACGCACAAGAATAAAACTAAATGACCTTTGCTCTCTCCTGCAGGTGTCTTCCCAATTTTCTATGTCCAGACACCACGAGGGTGGAGGGGGGTGCTGGGGAGGTGGCGGTCTGACTTTAGCACATGCAAACCACAGATGACGGTCGTCTAGTCTGCTGAGATTTCAACCACAGCGGGAGGGCCTCCGCCGATACAGCACACGCGAGTTCCTGTTTCCTTATGTGAGGTATTTATATCAGCACTTTCGAAAATTATCTTTAAAAAAAAAAAAAAAAAAGGCGCATTTTGAATGTCTGCGAGGTAGATGAAACACTTACAAAAAAAAAAGGAAAAACAAAAAAAACAAAACCAGACTTCTGGCGTTGATATCAGCATAGTTATCTGCTAAACTGGACTCCATTGCATGACACTGAGGCATTAAATCAGTAACTGGCCGGCAGAAATCAGACGCCAGTACTTTTATCTTTCATAAAGTATCTGCCACAGATAAAATAAGAACTCATAATGCTGTTCACAACGCTGTTAAACGGGACAAACTTGTTGAGGTGGAGCGACTGAAAAAAAACGAGCAAATTCTGCTGAAAATCACGGGGCTACTGTATGACAGACAGATATAATAGATATTTAACAGTGCTAATCATTAAGCGCGTAAACGCTGACCACAATTTGAAGTGGCACTTCAAAGAAGGTCATTAAGGGCTTTTGTGATTTAAAGTTTGATCTGGCTCTGAATTCAGAGTGATTAAAACAATCTCATTCAATTAAATATTAGATTTACTAAGCTGCTCTACATAGTCATATTCCTGACAAGCCTTTTTAACGCTGCGCCAGAGCAACCACTCCACGCTGCCCCCCTCCGCCCCCGCCCCCCCACTCCCACCCTCCAACAATATCTTACTCAATAATTACAGCCTCTTGTTGAAGAGCGCATACTGATGCTGCATGTGACCCACTAGTGCAATCTGGGAATACTGTAGCAAAAGAACAGAGATTCACCAATCAGCAGTGTGTTCCCGCAACCCACCGACCGATGGAATGACACTTGTTTAAAACTATCTTTCCTGCTTCTTCTCCTTTTCACAAACTTGGCGAAAAATGTATCAAAAATTCAAGTCGTCTCAAAGGAGATAGATATGAGATTTTAGGGCCCTCTCTCTTTTTTTTCTTTTTTTTTTAAATGCAGGACGACATTGCCCGCCGTTTCCCACAGAACAAATCGCACACGTCTGCGACGCATGACTGCCGAGCGCCTTTGCTTCTACTGGACAGGCGGCATCCTTAAACATTTCACTTGTTCCACCAAGATGCCTCGCACTGTGGCGGTGGGAATCCTCGCCTTGCAGTGGCCGGGGCATGGCGGCCGCTCCCTCTAATGCCACCGCCCGCTGACCTTGAAAGTGCCGCGCCGTTGCCTCCTTTTGACAACATGATAAATCGCTCAATCAGGGAACGGGCCTGACACCACCCAACACATCAAAAATGCACAGAGGGGAGCAAGCTGGGAAGGGGATGCCGTCTCATCGAGTGCCAGAAATGATGGTGTGAAAAAGCACAATGTCACAGAGTGTGTTTTGTTATGTGCCTGTGCAGTGAAGGGAGAAGACAGGGAAGCGAGGGAGTTGATGAAATGATTACATAGTGGCAGAGAGGGGAAGGGGGCCTGGTGTTGAACAGCTGGCAGAAGCCACCGTTGTTTAACAGTTTTACAATGCCCGGTAGAGTCCAGAGTAGAGCGGTATGACGAACCCGGAGATGCTCTTCATCCTTCACTAGTTCTGCTGGTACTTTTCCACAAAATCACACAATTTTGTCTTTTTTTTTTTTGCTTTTTTGCACTTCGCGAGCCACCTCGGGAGTTTTCTACACATCGCCAGACCCAACAGCAACCCACAATCTGCACGCTGTTTAAAATCCCGCCCGGCATTTCAGGGATGCTTAAGAAAAAATAAAAAAAAATAGAAAGACGTGTTAGCTGATGCAAATAAATTGTGCAAACAGCTAAAAAAGGCACAATCGCTCTGGCAGCTGAAGACAAAAGAAACGTAAGACCCGCGGTTGGATCGGGGGGAGGAGTGGGCATTATTCACCATCGATAAACAGCGCGGCACAATCACCAATATCGCATATTTTACACAGCATATGGCCAACATGTGGATGTTAGTAACGGCCCAAATGCACTTTGTCCGACATGAAAGCTTCTGTGCAGCAATTACACACATATCGACATGCTTCAGAAGCAGTAAACAGTCGCGTGTGTGCAGCGCCTCTTATCTTCCATGCCAATCTTATTTCTCCTTCCTGTCACTGGTTTTCTCATCCTGCTCATTAATTAAAGCAAAGCAGCGTTGGCTGCAGAGCTGCACATGGGGTTCATGGGAATGGGGCTCATCTGAATTTAATCTCTGCTCTTATGTTTCCTGGGCCTCATTTTTCCTTTACTTTCATCTTAAGACTTCTGGGATACACTCTTATGATGCTGCACCTTTTTTTTTTCTTTTTTTTTTGTTGCCTCTGCACACTTATGCCTCCTAGAGTAAAAAGAATAAGGGCCTAAGAAAGTTGCTATGCCTTCCTCCGATCTTCATAAATCAATCTGTTGTGGATCACATACGTGTATTTGCGCTATATCGGTACACCGATTGCATGTCTCTCAGTGGTGTAGGAGGGATCCCTGCTCACTTTCTTTTCCTGAGGTTACTTCCATTTTTTTCCCCCCATTAAAGTTTTTTTCTTCATCCGAGTTGACGGTCTCACATGACGCATGAGTCAGCTTACCTGCTACATCTGGTCGGTCTGTGTTGCGTGTCAGCACTGTTTTCTGAGGAGTTTCTAGAGGAGATTTTTTTTTTTTTGGAGGCTCAAATATTTGCGCGCAAACTATTGCAAAAATACAGCCTGTCTACATCTGGGCTGTTGATTCAATCTCAAGATTCACTTTCAGCTGTGTCTAATCCCATCCATAACAACTGTTGACATTGTGTAAACAATGAAAAACAACCCCGAATGTCTTGCCTGTGATTAAATCAGGCACCTATTTTAATCACTTTTAAACAAATCATATTTGTTTTTCACACAATCCTATGTAATTTTGAGCAGGTCTTTGACTCATAGAGGGCCGTGTGGCTGCTCGTAGAGGGGGTGGGGGGGACGGAGCAGTCAGGTAAAACTAGAGAAATATCCACTGAGCGGTGCAGTTCCATGTAGGAACTTCAGCTGATTATTATGACAGCGCAACAGCTGTGTCGTGCCACAACTGTATCCCACGTGTTTTTGCCATGAGGGTGGAGGATGTTGGATGTTGTTATGATTGTTAAGTGCCCTGAGGAAAATTTGCTATTTGGGCTACATTATTAGACTTGACATGCAAGGGCTTCACATTTTTGAAGGGACAAATCACTGTGAAGCAGAGACAAACACTAAAACGGCGTTTAGGGACTTTTCAGACTGAGAAGGGTCCACTTAACGGCTCCGTACGTCAGGACTTAACCGG
>CAAKHG010030582.1:1041-12054 GCA_901007715.1 Dactylopterus volitans | reverse complement strand
GTCATCAGTTCACTTCCTGTCTCTTCACCGTTGTGTGTGTGTGTGTGTGTGTGGGTGTGGATGGGATGGTGGAGGGTTGGAGGGGGCAGGTGTTTGAATGAATGTGTAGATGGACTGTATACTAAACAAAAGTGAAGCACAACAGCTTCATTTGTCTGCCTGGACGGTTTTGAGTCCGTCGGATAAAGATGTAACAGGCCAAACACGCCGCAGCCCCAACGGATGATAAATGAGAGAATGTTGCCTTGATACAAAAAAGCTACTTCTGTGCTCAGGGTCCAAACTGAACTTTTTCCACTCTGCCAGTGGAGAAAATTTACTTGGCAAAAATATATATATATATTTTACCAGACGGTTACATGCATTATGTAACTAAAACAATTACATCAATTTGTTAATTTGCAAACTCACCTTTTTGATTTTTTTTTTTTTGTACTGTTGTACTTGTACTGTTTGTACTTTTTTTGTACTCTCTGCATTTGACCCATCTGTAGTGATCACACACACCGCATGCATTGTAAGCACACATGCACCTGCAATGCCCCTCACCCACAATTTGTCCTGCCTGTAGAGGGGATTGAACTGGCGATGTTTCTGCGCCGAGCTGCTGTTTGTAACACAGACTGTGGGTGCTTTTGAGGGTGCCGCAATTTTCATCACAGCATATCTGAGGAGTATGATTTAATATTAAATATTAAACAGTTACAATTCAGTTATGGAACTATGCGTTTTGGATTGGACACAGGTCAGATCCCATGTAACTTTTCTCTTGGTCTTCAGCTTGGGGGGGGCGCTGTTTTGTTGGCATAAAAACCCAGAATTTCAAAATTTAGAACACAACTAATGCAGTGGACAGTGAGCATCTCATTACTCTCAGCCTCGGAACACAAAGGCAGTGTAACCTGGCCCAACACTGTAATTTTGAATTATTTACCAGCCACCTTGCCGGTGATCCCAATCAATTTTTTTTATTTCATAATATACCCACTTTTGGCACCCGGCGTGTGTTATATATGGAACTGGGCTATGTTGCGTTTCATTCCTGGGTGTGTAAGTCAATGTACAATGGCATGGGATTTGGGGAAACATTGGGGACGGCATGTCACACTTAATGTCCCACAAACAAATATCTCCCCTCAGCCAACATCAGCAGGCTGATGTGTGCTTCATCATCCTAATACAGATAGAAATGAGATGCCGAGACAGAGAAAAAAAACACTTTAAAACATCGGAGAGGCAGATATTCTCTGCGGAGCAGAGAAATAATACAAAATGAGCAACAAAGATGTGCTGTAGCAAAGGCAGAGTTTCATCAAAGAAATCTTGAGACGTCCCGACTGGAGGACCGAAGAGAGTCTGTGAATCAAAGTGAAACACGCATCTGCGAAGACGTCATGTCTGGTCGGTCCCCTGGAGGTGACCTGATATTGTCAAAGTTATTAATTCCAGACAGTGCGCCATGTACACAAAGACATCGAGTTCTCATGATTTGTGTGCTCGTATTTAAAATCATATCTCATGTAGTGGATTTTTCTTTTACGTGCCAAGTGTCTTACCTGTGCACTGACAGGCAGACTACAGTAGGTTTAGCTGCTGCCATGCATTGAGCTCTGTTTGGCTATGGTCCACTGAGAGGCGACGGCATGATTATGCGGAAACTGGAGAATCATTGTTCACTGCTGGGAGAAGAGGGGAGACAAACAAAATGCTGTGATGCTTCTCTCAACTCACCCAGGGGCTAAACAGACACAGGAGGTATCCGTTCCAGTCCCACACACAAGTGGGCATTCTGCATGCAGATATATATATATATATATATATATATATATGAATGCACACACAAAACAATAACAGATGTTTAAACACAGTTTTGTCTGAGGAGAAGCTGACAGGGTTAATGTGTTTTATAATTTGGGTCGTGTGTTGTTCGCTCATTATCACTGCATTAGTATATACACCGGTTTCTCCTGCTCCCTCTCATCATTGCAATGGCAGCTTACCACCGGAACTTGACAGAATTAGTATGTAGATAGATAACATGAATTGCATTTATATTTAATAACTATTAACTGGCTCTAACTAAAACTGGCTCTCCACTGTCTCCTTCTATCTCTCTCTCTCTCTCCCTCTCTCTCCTTTTCTCTCTCTCTGTCTCATCAGGTTGTTTCCAGCTATGTAATGTCTTTCGTCAGAACATGGAGATAGACCAGTGCCTCCTGGAGTCTCTCCCCATTGGCCAGCGCCAGCGGCTGGTCAGGAGGATGCGCTGTGACCAAATAAGGGCGTATTACGAGAGGGAAAAGAGCCTTCAGCGCCAGCAAGGTGTGATTAAGGTTCGAGCCCCACTTTCCCATCGCAAGAAGCACCAAGTCCGCTTCAGCCTCGCCGATGTCATCCAGGATGCCATCATTCGCCATGATGACAAAGAAGGTGTGTGTGTGTGTTTGCACTGTAGGCATTCGCTTAAAGGTGTCTGTTGTTGAGTGTGTGCACAGTCAACATTTCAAGGTGAGAACTGATGCTAACTCACTAACACTGGCGGCTGCATACACAGCAGTGGTGCCCCAACTGGTTTACTGTTGTAAGGAAACAACAATTCCACAGAATGGCAGCCTTTTTTTTTTTTCCTTCGGGTTAACCCTTTGTGCTTTTTGTCCTCTGTCACCTACACCAATATATATAAATTGTCAGCCTCTTCATTAGAAAGTGTATTGACAATAATGGACAAAAGGACCTACAGAGCTTTTCCCCGGCAGACACTTATCTATATTTGCCCTAATGCCTGGAAGGTTCGAGCAGCGATGCCGCCGTGCCGCCCAGTCAAGACGGTGAAATACTCAGGCAGTTTTCTTGTGAGATCAGATAATCCATGGCACTTTAGGATCTTCACACTTTACTCTAAAGGGTATTGATTTTCATTGAAACTCTCTATCTTTCCCCTCATCCGTGCCAGTTATTTATGCAGCTGTCTGCGTGTATCTGTATCAGCTCCACTCACACAGTCTTTGCGGGTCACTGTGTTAATCTGCGCTCCCTCGGCCACCAGCAAGGTTCAGATGGGGTCTGTCGGAGCAGCTGCTGTGGCAGTGCGACAGCCAGACTGTAACCAGGGTTCCCTGGCTTGGCATGAATCCTATCTCCAACATGTCTTGTCTGTCCAAACCATTTTGAGGCAACAGTGAGTTGGAAAGTTCATCATTTAATACATCTCGACAATGGCTCTTGAGCGTCCCTTAGAGGCATTGGTGGACTGAATAATAAAAAAGTGTTAGGATTTGCCTCAGGCTCGGGCCCCCTCCTGAGTAATGTGTGAACATTTCCGGAACATTTTCCTTCACTACATCCAGGAAGTATTTCAAGGGAAGAATTAATGTGTGAACATTGAGAGTCTGCAAGAGTAACTGACAGTCATTTGCAGTTGTGACTCATTAAGAATGCCAAGAGAGCTGAATCTCCTGAGTGAAAGGCAGACTACAACCGAAATATTTAAAAGGAAAACATGAGTGATGATTTCATAGTTAGAAGGTGCACACCTCCACCAGGCCCAAGCACAACTTCTTGAGCAAAATATACAGTACATATCTTGCTCCAAATTTACTAGGTCATTATTTATTTTGCCAAAAACTCCACTCCTCCGTTAACTTACGAATCCTGATTGTTGATAGCACTTAGAGTGCACAGACCCCTACCAGTGTTAATGTAAAATAAATAAATAAATAAATAAAGCTACGTACAACAGATCTGGCTGTGAAAAATATATTTTATATATTTTATAAATATATAGATTCTTTTTATATTCCTGAATGGGAATTCTATTCAAGAATATACAAATATTCAACATTTCCAAAGTTTAACTGCTGGATGCCTACCTCACTAAAGACTTAACAATCTACACAGTGAGTGACAACAAATCAGCAATAATAATAATAATAATAATAATAATAATAATAATAATAATAATAATAATAATAATAATAATACTAATAATAATAATAATAATAATAATGCATGGAAAAACCCCAGCTGTCGCGACTGAAAGCAGTATAACTAATGGATGTTTGAAGACAAGCCTGGGCAAGCCCTGACTATATATAAGGTTTGTCAAAAGTAAAGCTTTGCGCCTACTTCAGAGAGGGTGTCTGCCTCCCGGGCCGAAGCAGGAAGGCAGTGTCTCAGAGGAGCAGACCACAAGTAGGGCTGAAGTCTGAGAGTGCAGTGTTTAGCAGGGTGATAGGGTTATGAATGTTAAGAGCCGGCAGGTGAGAATTTTTTAATGCTACGCTAGATTTTATAGGAAGCCAATCAAGTGAAGCCAAAATGTTTTTTCCTGGTTCCTGTCAGCAAACATGCATCTGCATCCTGCATCAGTTGTAGAGTCTTTAGAGACTTTTGGGTGCAGCCTTACAGGAAAGAACTGCAATTATCTGGTCTGGAAATAACAAATGAATGGACCAATTTTTCTCATTTTAGCAATATAATATAGGAGAAAAAAGGCAGTCTTTGAGATTTGTTTTATATGGGAATTAAAGGACAAATCCTGATGAAAGATAACGTTGAGGTTTCTTCATGTGGTACTGGAGGCAGTACCATCGACAGAAGCTATCTCATTGGATAATGGGTCTCTGAGGCATTTCGGGCCATTACAATAATTTCAATTTTGTCTGAGTTTAAGGTCAGGTCAGGTCATCCAAGGGCCGTACTCCTAAAGATTCTTAGTGCAAAGAGTTGCTCCTAGTGGCCAAATTCTAAGAAATTTCTTAGAAACATGATGTTTTCGTCAAATTTCCCCTAAAAGTGAAGAGTAGATCCTAGTTAAGAAAAAAAAGATATTCCTAAATAATACTAGCTCTTAAGAGAGCTCCTAAGGTGAGATCTGTTAAGAGCAAGAAAGAGGACTTTTAAGAGGCGTTCCCTAAGCAGTGAACTTATTAAACGCTACAGATCGGATTGTGCAGGAATCATGTTTGTGGTTGATCTGATTTCGAGATGCGCTTATTTCTCCAACCCACAGCGCGACAGTGCAATGTCACCGGTAATGAGTCCTCACGAAACTGAGGTATTTAGCAACAGGCAAAATGCAACAATGCAGCAGTGATGACTTTGGTCGGTCACAACCCATCAGCAGGGTCATCAAGCAGACACTAACAGCGGTGTCACAGCCTCATATTGTGACACAGTTTGTTTCTGCTGCATTCAAAAGGGCATTCACGGGCATCGCAGGATTCCCCGGTGTTGTGAATGTGATCGATGGGACACACGTACTAATAATTGCACTGTCGGAAGATTAAGCCTGCTTCATGAACAGGAAGAAATTTCACAGCGTCAATGTTCAACTTGTTTGCAATGCTGACTTTAAGATTTTGGACATTGGTGCTCAATGGCCAGGCTCAAGACATGATGCCAGAATGCTCTGAGTGGCCTCAGACAGCTTTTCGAGGGACATTATGTGCCAGCCGATTGCCGCTTGTTAGGGGACAGCAGCTACCCATGCAAACCATGGCTCCTCACACTTTACCTCCAGCCAAACCAAGGGCCGCAACTTCACTACAACAGGTAGCCCAAAAAGTATATTAATAGGCATGAAATAAAATGTAAAGAGCATGTTGAAGCATCAAAGTAGTTTAAATATTTCCCTCACATGATGTACGTTGTCTTGTATTCAATTATTCACAGTTCCAGTTGTTTTGAATGAAATTTTGATTATGTCTGTATTAACTTGTAGCGACCATAAGACAAGTGCAGTCAGGGGCGTTGGGCAACTGAAGAGGCGCTTTCATGTTCTCCATGGAGAAGTGCTGCTGCCCGCTGATAAAGTCTGCAAAATCATCATTGCCTGTGCAATACTGCACCATATTAGCAAGGCTAGACAGATTGCAGAACCTTTTGAGGATGGTGATGAAAATAACGATGATGATGATAATGGTAGTGGTGAGGAAAACATTCACCTTCCACAGGGGAACTTGGCCCAAAGTGGACTGCCTTACAGAGCCCAACTAACAACTGACATTACAGGCAAGTATATGTACTTTGAAAACTTGGGACTACATTGAACTAATATACCACATAGTTTGGGACTGCATTGAACTAAGAAACCACATAGTTTTACTACCTATATTCTACAATACTTAAATACATGACACATATTACTCACAAAGACAATATCTATTTGTCATGGAATTTATTTTTTAGGAGCTCATTTTTCAGTCAATAGTACTCCTCCTGCAGGCACAGAACCTTTTTCTGCTGTCTGAAGAAAGACATCCATTGCCCAACTCCAATCTTCTGTCCTGCAGGGATGCTGCTTGAGCAGCAGCAGCAGCAGCAGCAGCAGCAGCAGCAGCCGGCAGGCTGAACTGTTTCAGGCTGAGGGTCTCACACCTGCAATGTTGAGGGCCCCGGTTCTTCTGATGGCTCCATGCTACAGGAAGGCGAATACATTTAGTTTATTTAAATTATAGTTTTGTTTTGATCAGTTTATCAGAATGTACAAGAGATGAGAAATGGCTTATGTAATGAATAAATATTGCTCTTGATATTTTGTTTAGCCGCCTGCTGATATATGAAAACTCACTTGTCCGACCTTTGTTGCATTTCAATGGCCTGCATCACTGAAGAGTCAATGCCTTCCCTCAGCGCTGTGATACTAACCTCTGACTGTCCCTGTATATTAAACACTGTTTCTGCGACCTGGGTCGCTCCCTAAAAAGCAGTCCAGTAGCCAATATGTACACATTAATTATGTATATAAATTCACTTTGCCAGTAGTAGTAAGTAAGTGGTATATCAATCACCTGCGCGTGAAGATTCACGTTTGTGTGCTGCGATCTCCTCTCTTGCTTTCGACTGCAACACATACCACCGCTTCTCGAGGTCCTCACTTGTGCGCACAGCCGGCGGAAAGGAGGCATTTATCTGTTGTGCTATAGTTTCCCATGCCTGCTTGTTGGCTTGTAGTGAAACACTGGGGCCAAATCTCAAAACACTTTTGACCAATTGAGTCCGAAGCAAACACTCCTCCTCCATCCGGTTGGGTTTCCTTGTTCTTTTCTTCTCCATCGCTGTTCACTGGTTTGTGGTGGATTTTTTTATGCCAACCAACACTGCTTCTTGTAGGCAATCACAGAGTGATGAAAGCTGAGCAGTTTTACCTTTGTTAATACCAAATCCGAGTTGAAAAGTTGAAAGCACAGAAATCGACAGCATGGTAAATAAATGTAAGCAAATAAATCTAACTATCAGCATGTGAATGCTGATAGTAAGAGATTTTCTTTTTATGTAAAATCTTATTTATAATTTCACCATCTTCGTAGAGATTAGATTCTGTGATTGAGTTTATTGATTTGACGGTCCATTCCATGCCCATTATCACCAAAAGTGTGTTTTTATCCAGCTTTTAGGATTAACCAATCACAGCTTTTGAAATGATGATTCAGACCTTGCAGTGGGGTCAGCCACACTTCATCAGTTTCTGTCCTTTCTTTGCTCAGCGTTCTCTGAGAATGTTCTGGAATCACTCTTAAGCTCCTTGCTAGGAATTTTTTAGGGTAAATTAGGAGCTCTCTGAAAGGATTCTAAGAATCTTTAGGCATACAGGCACAGGTCTTTATATCCTTAAGACACAGTGGCTAGCTGTTCGGTTTTATACAGTTTCATGGATAAATATAATTGAGTATCATGTGCATAACATCAAAGGTTTATTGAATGTTTCCTCAGTACCCCCTAAATGAGACAGTATAAGATGAATGATACTGGTCCAAGCACTGAACTTTTCCTTAGCCAATTGTCAGAGCATGTGCAATGGGGCCCTCTAGGTAGCAGTTAACACTGCAGGTGACAGTTGCATATTGGCTCCAGTAAAGATGTGAGCATCAGAAACTTAATGCAAAAGTAGTTATCTTGTGTTAAACTGCACACCTAATGTACATCATCTGGTTAAAGGTCAAACATCCTAGTGAAGTAATACTAAGTTCCTGTAACTTAACATACCTCGTGTAGTGCGTGGCATGATAAAATTAGACTGATAGACTGTGTCAAAAGAGTATAAGTGGCGAACAAATGTAATGCGTGTTGCTGCCATTAACTGTGCTGTTATCTTGAATGTACAGTGCATGTCTCAATTATGATATCTAAGCTGTGCTGATTAATAAAAGATTTGGTTACTCACCATGACTTTTAAGAACTTATCACCGTGCAAGATAGAAAGGGACATTAAACTAATTAAACTGAAGGTCGAAATAGTAAAAGAACCCAAGAAGCTCGGAGGTGAATAGAATGAGAAAAGTAGAAATATATAAATGCTTGTGTCCCAGTTGTAACCTCTTCTGGTGAGATAGCTTCCCTGGAAATTAGAAGGAGGAGAATGATGAGGAACAAGGTGGATGAAAGGTGACATAGTAGAGAGTAAATGTGACTGAAAGAAGCATTGGGTCAGGAAAGATATCATACTTAAGATTAAGAAATGTCAATAGCGCACAACAAATACAGGAGCTATAGTCGTCCCAACACTCTTGTGTTTTCCGACTTATCATATGCACACACTTGTGACATTTGGTGGAATTGCTTTTCTCAGCCAATCTTCTAGCTTCATTAACGTGGGACACAAGTGGAAGGGCAGCAGCTGATGTCCCGTACAGACATGGAGTCTACTCCCAGTTTCTATTACATCTTCATATCTCAGCAGAATAATGTTCAGAGATATGGCATTTGTTGTCTGTGTTTCTTACTAAAGTGAATCCAGTCTTATCAATGTGAAAAATTGTTAGCACTGATGTTCAGTGTTAAATTCAGGTTACTTTAAAAGGATTACATTTGATGACATCTGATGCTGATGAAATTTTTTTAGTGACAGACCGTATGGCTACACACCACACGCACACATGTGAGCGGGCACACATACACACACACACGCACGCACACGCACACACACACACACACACACACACACACACACGCCATTATGCATACCCACCCACTTCCAAGCATTCTTAATCCTTGTTATATGATGCAAAAAGGTCGGAAGCAGTGATTATGGGGATTCCGCACAGTCTGCATTAATCAGCAAATATTTCTTTCATTGTGTTTTTATTTACCTTAAGTGTGTGTGTGTGTGTGCGCGCGCGCGTGTGTGTGCGTGCGTTTGTGTGCGTGCGTGCATGTGTGTGTGTTTGTGAGACAGAGAGAAAGAAAGAGCGAGAGAGAGAGAGATACAAAGACAGATATTGAGTGTGTATATGTCAAAAGGTTGAGCTATTAAGGCGTTTAATGGAAGTATAAGTACTTAATATGTGCATTCACATCCACAAAGATTTGTCTGAATGGCCACCCGCTGGTATTGATCAGTGTGTATAGAGTCAACCTGCAAGCACATCATATTGATGCACAGACTCAGATATAATTCATAAAAATGAATCATAGCTGTGGATAGGAAATAGGAAGACCATGTACACATGTTCCGTTGCGGTCCCTACCCTCAGATCAATGCCATTGAGCTTTGTTGTGGTGAATCTTCTGCATACAGATTCAGCCTTTACTATGCAGAAAGAGCTTATGATCCAAAAATAGCTTCCGTCTTCCATATCTGGCTGTTCTCACACCATGTTTTTGACACACAGTTGAAGAAAATTCAGTTCACTTCTGTAAACAGCGGTAACTATTGTCCGCTAAACTGAACTGAGCGATATTCAATCATTGCGCAGATGTGCATGCGGATGAAGCGAGGGCTTGGCTGTCTTTCTCAATATCTTTTTCATGCTGTGTGTTTGTCAAGGGCTTTATCTGGAGACACTTGTGCAAGACAGCACCGCTTGTGACGTGTGTTTTATTTATCAGTGAACGTCCATCTCATCACCATCACCTCACAATGGTCTATCTCTCGGGTACTGTGTTCAATTTCACACTGCCTTAGATATCATGTGTAATTCTCAGATAAAACACAATCCAGGAAGTCAAGAGGATAGTGAAAAAAATGACTTTTAGAGGGATGCATTGATATTGCTCTGCAAAACAGCATGCTGGGATTAATAAACGCATGTCAGACACCTGTCGTGTTTTTGACAGAATGGTGCCTGGGCCCTCAGAGGTAGCAGAAAAACATGTCCCAATGCCTTTTACTGGAGTAAAATTCAAAACCTTACCAGTCTAATAATATAGGGAGCCCTCTAATGTTAACTGCATATTCCTCCAGGATAATACTCATTTTCACTGGCAATGCTTTTTATCTTATAATATTAAACCTCTGGTTCACTTGATGACTCCTCACTGTTCCGCTAGACATTTGTCCATACAGAGCAATTTGGGTGAAAGAAAGGGGATGTAAGAGAATAAAAGAGGGCTTTTAAAGTACTCTGTTTGATGCTGAAATTCCACTTGGACATGTTCCTTAGATGATTTAATATTTTAATTAATGTTAAAAGAAAGAAAGGTACAAAACTTAAATCTAAAATATGGCCAGCCCATAAAACTGTTTCAGTTCACTTATTTCCATTCCCTGGAGTGTTTTCCACTTGAATTCACCTGCAAGCAATTGCATCTGCTCAGTCTGCTGACAGGATATTAATGACGAATCATCACACAGTAAAAATCTCATTCCAGCAATGATACATCAATTTCGTAATTGTTAGCCTACCAGTAAATGTACACAATATACAGTAATATGCAGATTCATTTAACAAAATTGTCACGAGTGATTTGTCCTTGTTTTTAGGTAAACTATCTATCATGAAAATGCATTTGAGTCAAACTAAGGTTAGATTGTCTTTTTGTGTAGTCTCCTTTTGTCTTTCTGCTCCAGTTTCTTCTTATAGAATAAAATCTGAAATCGGAAGGGAAACATATATTAATTGTATTTATGTTTGTTGGTTTCAAAATGGCAGGCCTTTGCAAAAAATTTGACCAGAAAAATGTAACAATCTTCATGCTAGAGTATTCTTCTTAAATGTAACTCACATGCAATATTTTTGTGAACCTTTGCACCAGCAGTATACAGGTGAGTGGTAGATAATTAGCCAATTTTCT
>CAAKHG010030581.1:4634-26610 GCA_901007715.1 Dactylopterus volitans | reverse complement strand
TGACTGACCCTCTCCGAGCACTTTTCCTATGGAAAGCAAGTTCCTCATGACCATCACATCCTGAAGTTTGGCCTGCAGTTCATCACTGACACCGAGGTTCTCAACTGCAGACAGAAGTCATTCATATCAGAGTGCATTTGAGTCTTTATAAATGGGGTTGTTTTGTACTACAATGATATTTTTGAGCATACGCGTGATTCCTAGGGCAGATCGATTGTAGGACCGCTGGGGTTTGTACTGGACGACTGGCTGAAGCTTTTCTCCATTTCCAAACAGCCGCCTGCAGGGGGAGCCAATGAAAAAGAAAAGTGAGCGAACAGTGAGCTCATCCTCTCGCTGTCATCATTAAAGCATATTAAGAATTCAAACACAGGCTGAGATGCAACTGAAAAGATGGTTGTAGGAAGGAAGCCCACTGAGCTGTTTCTTTACTGCCTCCGGAATCAGATATTGTTTTCCTATCATACCAGAAGCCGTGACACATTCCTATCTGTATCCTGAGTGGCAAGACTGAGTCAGAGGCCTCATAATAATGAAATCCAGCTGTTATTTGTCAGTTGTCTCTATCTGCAGCTGTGCTGTTATTACTCACATCAGGTGCAGGTAATAGTGATTAAGAGGAAGCAAAGACAGTTTATTAACAGTGCCGGGAAGCATTCAGTTTAAGTCCCACACCAAGGCTCATAAATAAGAAAAGAACACTCCCAGAAGCCGCTGCAATGGAAACCAACTACCTATTCAAACAGTAGTAAGGAAAGCTAACAAGTCAAACACGGTACTGGGTAGCAATTTCAAAAATATAAAAATAATCAAACTTTTGAGCAAGGAGGATGATTAGATCAGCTTAGGGTGTGTAAAGAAGAGTTTTAAGCATACCCAAACCAAGAATCGGATGTCCTGTTGTGTACACAGATAGCCCCCCAGAGGATAAGCAGAAAAAGACACAAGCCACACACCACGCCCAGAATAACATTGAAGGAGTCTGGAATCCTGGTTTCTGGGCTGGACGATGGTGACGGGACCGATTCTGGTAGGATCAAGAAGTTTGATTAGCATGATGGTGATTGAATGTAAGGAAATAAATGCATCAGCTAATGAACAGCCATGTATCAGCTGATTCTAATGCATTTAAGAGATGCTCATTCCGAGAAAATGGGACTGAGAACTACACCATGTCAATTAATTAAGCCCTTTGATGTCACAATCAATATTCTATGAGTATTATCCTAAATCACCTCTGAACTAGGAACTGTTTGCCAAAAGCAGGACAGGATCCTCAGAATGTTTATGAATACAGCCCCAGTTGTCTTACATAACGGCTGTACCCTTGCTAATGGGATATTTCAGCATTCTAGCAGGTTTTAGCCAATTCACACCAGTAGATTTAATATCAAATCCATTACATCAGGACCAGAATGACATTTACTGTCATTGTAAGCAGGTGCAAAGAAATGCCACATAAGCAGAAACAGAAAACAGCAGCAACAGATGCACAATCTTTGCCCCCTCAAAGCAGTTTATAGTAGCCACTCCCGCTTCAGTTAATGAGTCACTAAACTGGTTCAGACCTAAGCCAAAATTTGCACTGGTAGCGAAAGAATTTTAGATCATTTTCTTTTGACTATTCTGGTCCATTTGGATCAATTTCCAAACTGGGTTGCTTCAAGGCATCTCGCAGTTTTTAAAATTATTAGGTAACATTTTTGTCATGCTCTGGCATATAGCTGTGTGCGTATGCATATTGTTTTTATACATATTTTTAACAGGATGTTCATGCTTAGAATAAAACATATTACAACAATGCTTAAAAAAAAACGACACTTAATGCCTGCTAAATTATGCCCCACAAATTGCGACAATCTGTAATCAGTGTGTGTAAAGGGGGCCATTAGGGATTTGGTTTTGCATTAAATTTGGGGACAAGAGGCAGTTTAAGTGTGGTCAGTAACTAAGCAGCACGGGCTGGATGAGAAGTGCCGATTGTGGCTCGCTTGAAATGGTCATAATGCATTCTTCCTTCCTGTCTGGTGAATGCTCATATCTCAGACTTCTCCTAGTTTGTAACTCTGGCTTTTTACAATTTGTCAATAACAATATAACATCATGGCTGTGTTTTCCTGAGAAGCTCCTACTGCAGAAACCACCAGAAAAGTCCTAATTTGGATGAGTCAATGGTAACGAATTTTTCCCATTATGAATGACAGCTAGCAGGTTCCCAAACTTTTTTTTTTTGTAAATGTCTAATAAACAGGCATCCATTCACAAAGCGGTGACATTCATCTCGTGGAGCAAAATCCACAAAACAAAGATGGCCTACGCCGTGTAGGGAGTAGTTTCCAGATGATGAGATAAATCAAGGGAGCAGCTTACTGTCCTGCGGTACAAACAGCGAGACCCGTGGGCTGACCATGCCGCTCCCTGCCTGCGTGCACGCAGCCACCTCCACACTGTAGGTCATGTTGAATTCCTGCACAGCTACAAAGGCTGTGGTGGTATAACTGTGGAGCTGGACAACACAAGACAGGCATTAAATCACGCTGTAATAATGACATTTTGTTTTTCATCTTTTAAGGATCCTGTATGAAGGTCAAACTGAAGTACTTATTGAAATCCTTGAACATTTTGGGTCCAGTCTGCTGGAACTGCATGCTCAGGAACATCTTGTGCATTTGTGCAACATCTCACATGCATGCAATCTCCTTCTCAGTCATGATGCTCTCTTCCCCTTTTCTCCTTCCTACCTCATGTATGATAACAAACAAAATTTCAAAAATTCCCCTGAAGCTTGTACGTATTTACAGTTAGTCTAAAAAATTCCAAGTGACTTTGATGTGGGTATCAGACATAGTGAAACTCCTGGTGTAAAATAGGAAGCAGGCTACCTCTGGATCAGCCTGTGTGCTGCAATGGGAGGGAACATGTGACAGACCGTGTTTCACAACACCACTCGGCAGCATCTGGGGTTCCGCTGCTTTGTCAATGTGCTGACAGTCTGACGGTCATGCTGAACCCATGATTAAGTGTCTGTTATGTCTGTGGCACCTAACAGAGGGCAACATGTGGTAACATCCCTTCGCCTTCCACCGCTACGTGGAAAAACAGAAATTCAAAGAAAAGTTCTATAATATACAAAACGTCTGAGCAACTGCAGTATCAGAGGACATGCATTCCTCCTATTTAGATTAGACTAAACCCTCCTGTTCATTCAGATTTTTCCTTGGCCATCAGTTACTCTAACGATTAAATAAGTTGCCTTTAAACACATTTTTTTTTCCAGTGACTTCTGGTATAACAAAGCCTTTGTGTGTGATGACATCAGCAACTGAATGGACGATGTTTAAGCATATTTGTGCCTGTGCTAGACGTCCTCTTGTATTCATATTCCATTCACTCGGTGATGACTCATGCCAAGTGAAGAAAAACACAGATTCTAGTTTTCACGCCATCAGCATCCTCTAACCTCGAGTCAGACAGGAAAGGCCGGAAACATACTATTGTACTAGAGAGCACTGAGGCACTACACAGAAACCCTATCATGGAATAATGCACCCAACAGTGTTACCATCAAGAGCAAGTAATTCATTTAAACTGTTTATGAGAGAAAGTAATTCAAAAAAGAACTTGTTTTTCTTAGCGACATTGGTTGCCTTGTTGACTAAACTGCTAAAACTGGTATGAGCAGATATTAAGGAAGCTGACCTCTGGTTCAGTGGCAGGGCAAAGGGAAAATCATCACGTATTCCAAATATCTCAGTCTCATTGTTTTCAGATTCGTCAGCCATTAGTCATTCTTACAAGAAATCATATTACAGCTTTCAAAATGGAAAAAAAAAAATAAAAAATTGAGTGACCCCCCCACCTCTCCTCCCTCCCCTCAACACAAATCAAAGAGTCAAATAAAGAGTGCGTATTGTGCTTCTTACAAGCGCTGCATATGCCATAAGATCAACACCCAGTTGATGTATCATAAAATGTGTATGCATGCATGTGCAGTCAATTGCAAATTTATTAGGTACACCTACAAATAACAGACTATCAGCCATTTATCCTTCCTTCATTAAGATTATGAAGATCAAAAATTAGTTTTTATTGAATCTGTTTTAGAGAGGTGTTGAGTTATTTTAAACATCATTCTGCGGGCAGTGATTTGTGGTGCTGTTGAACTGAACCGAGTTAAAATGCAAGGTAGCTACATCTAACTGAAGTTACAAACACTGACCCCAGTATGTTTGTTTGCACACAAAGACAAAGTCTAAATTTAACTATCAATGAAAGGATATAAAGTAAATCCCATGATCTTGACGCGAATCTGTCTACCATAAACTTTCATCGAATGGATCAAATTGTGATTGTGAGATGTAAGAGAGACGTGCAAATGCATCAGCACATATTCAGCCGAGCTACGCAAGTCCAGTCACCTCATGCTTCACTTCAAACTGCACAGCAAACAGATAGTAAGGGCAAAGTGGGAAGTGAGCAGGTTTGACTCAAATCAAGACAGAATCTCATCCCACTTGTGTCATTTGAACAAAAGACAACTGACTGAAGTAAATGCAACACACAGTATGTGTTATGTGTATACAATACTACTCAAAACCTATCTATTAGTGTACAGTATACAATCAAGCAATACTACATGACAATCATCATGATTAAGGATACATTCTTGTGTAGTATTACCAACAAATGATATGTAATTATAATCAAGATGTATTCCTATTATGGTTATGCTTTAAAAATGTTTTTTTTTTTGTGTCCCAGAGAATCCCATTAAGTAACACCATAAATTGCTACTAAAGCAAGTAGGTCAGGTCTTGGTAATGACTTAACAACAAAAATGATATCTAGTATCTGTTTAGTCAGCCAGCCAATGCCTGAGCTAATACCTCGAGAGATAGTGGGATTTCCCAAGCTAAATAAATAAAACACTTGCAAACACTGAACTGACTTGCTGGCACAAACTTGATTTAACCAAGATATCAGCTGAAAAGCAATTACCTTTTCATGGTTAGATTTAGCTAGTATTTCTGCTCATATTGAGAGGGGGGATTCAACGCCGGCATGTTAAATTAGCATGAACATTTTGTTCTGTTGTATGTTAACGCATCCTCAGTGTCCGTAGGGGGGAACGGACAATACGTGTTAAATCAAAGGGGTTTTGATTTTGTGTTATTTTCAATTTAGATCAATATTATAGGCGTTTTTGTTTTTGTTTTTCCTTCAGCTGCGTTAAAGCTGTTTACATGTTCCCGCGGAAAGGCTGAGTGATATTTTAGTGATAGGGCAGGTGTGCTGTTATGCTGATTTGAGTACATGCTAATTGTCTAGTTAACCAATCAGAATGCCTGGGCAAAACTTGTCGTATAATTTATAAATAGGTATGTGTATGTATATATCTAAGGGCCAGGATTGAGAAACATCACTGTAGGGTGATGCATAATTATAAACCTTTCATCCCCTCCGTTAAAAAATTGCACTACTTCACTGCAGTGCATTATGACTCGTGGGTGCTCAAGCCACAATATGAACAAAAGGTAAAAAAAAAAAGTAAAGCTAAAGTGCTAAAGCCATAATCACTGTGTTGCAGATGAGCTCACCTTGTTTACTTGTGCTCCATGTCTGACAACAACATCATAACCTTTCAGGATGCCATTTATCTTGTCATCTGGTGGAGGCTTCCATCTGATCACCAGCCATGTCTCATTCAGATTTACGGTGACATTTCGGGGATAAACTGAGGGCACTGGGATCGCAACGAGAAAAAATGGAAAACAGAGGGATTTACACGTCATATAACAGCAAAATCAACAGACTTTGTACAGACGGAAAACCTGTTAAACAAAAATGAAAAAAAGAAAGCAAAACTGCCCTCTGTTTAAATCTTTGATTATAGTTTGGCATGTGGTCACTTCCTGGCTGCGTATCAAATCTTTCAACTAAAATATCCCCTGCAGCGGCTTTAGGAAGGAAATTGAAAGCCGGTCCACCCAGTAAGTACTTAATGTTTTCTTAGTGAGACCACTCCTATTTCCTATGTGGCCCTTCAGGAAAACAACAAAGATTCAGACATTTTTTCTGACATTTTTTTTGAAGGTAAACGTGCCATGAGTCAAGCAGATAGCAAATTCCAGATATTACATGCCGCTCGTATATGACAGTTCACGAGAAGCTCATTAGTATGTTAATCACATAGTACCACATACCGAAGACCCAACAGGAAGCTACACCGAAGGCAGCAGAAGACATAATGCGTATGTACAAGAAAAGCAAACACACAGTGTAATTTTTGTTAAAGCAATTTCAACTTTCTGAGTTCAATTAGCCAAAGAAATTTCAAGTGCTTGGATGGAATCCTATTAGATTTTGGATAATATTCCCCTCTGCATCCACTTCATTTTTCACCACCGATCTGCTGCGATATCAACAAATGAGATCCATGGTTCCTGAAGTACTCACGCACCTCCCTCTGTAGTGTTACTCTGGATCCAAATGCTGACAGGAGAGGCCCCAACCTCGTTGCTGCAGGAAACACTCATGTTGTAACACGTCATGGCCTGCAACCCGGGGACCTCGCACTGGAACGGCGGCACTGTGACGTTGATGAACCTCGTATTTGTCACTTCCCCTTTCCTTCGACTCACCTCTTTAACCTAATGCGGCGCAGAGAACGTGTTAAGACGGATTTGAGGGCATTACACGGCAACATTGTTTCTCTCCAGGTTTGTGACCTACTCGGATGTGGCACTTAGTGAGTGCAGAGAAGCCATCGTGTCCCGGGATCCAGCTCAGCATCAGTTTACTGGAGCGCCTCTCCGTCACAGCAACACTGGACACAGGACTGGGAAGCACTACAATACACACAGAAACAAAGTCACTACCGGAAAATGGAGATAAGCTTTCAGAGCATGAAAATATCTTGGAATGTTGAAGGACTATAACCCTCCCACTTTTACCTTTAATGTTGACATTGGCTTCTCTGGAGGTACTGACTCCCTTTGCGTTATAGGCTTCACAGCTGAACTGAGTGTACTTGTCAACCCCTGCAATTGACACATTTGAAGAAGACCGATGAAGTCATCATCACTCATGATGGCAAAGAATATTCAGAAATGTCAGTCTTTAAAATCAAGTTTCTTTTCCCCTTCATTCTGGGAAATCACGCTAATATAGATGCCAAGAGATGGGCTTAATGTGTTCTACAGTTGCTACAAAATGTTTTCTACGTGTCAATCGTCTGGAGTAATCCAGAATAATGCGGCGCAATGTGGGATAAAGATGTCTTGTCAGCCTCAGTGGAGGAGGAAAAGTAATGATATTTAAAGCGGCACACAAAAATAATATTTAAGATGATGCCATCTTTTGTTTGCATCTCAAAAGCAGCGCGTCATACAGTAAGTTCTCTTTATTGTTAGACTGAATTCTATGGTAAAAATCCTTTCGCTGGGTCTCTTTTTCTGGCCATGCATTTCCCGTCTTTCAGCAGCCACACTTCTGCCCAGTTAGAGTGGGACTGGGACAGTTGATGAATAATGTCCCTTTTGTGCTCTGGTTGCCAGCGTCTCCATTTTGGAAACCTTTTCACAAAGCCAGTCACAAAACAGCCCGAGCGAGATTACTGGAAGCAACTTGCTTTGTTTATGTTCTGCAGAATATCTTGACCCCCCCCCCTCAGCTCAGGAGCACGAGGGTAAAGGGTGCTTCACTTTTCACACAAACACTGACCCCAGTATGTTTGTTTGCACAGAAAAACAAGTTCTAAATTTAACTGGCAATGAGCGTATACCAAGTAAATCCCATAATCTTGAGGCATTGCTGTGTTTACCATAACCTTTTAAATCGGAGCGATCAAACTTGCACAACACAGCTGATTTTGAGGTTGAAGAGAGACGTGCAAATGCATCAGCACATATTCAGCCAAGCAGTGCAAACGCAGTCACCTGCTTCACTTCAGACTGCACGGAAACAGATTGTTAAGGCAAAGTGGAAACTGAGCAGGTTTGGACTCAAATCACGACAGAAACTTGTCCCACTTGTGTCATTTGAACGAAAAACTAAATGGCGGCAGATTTGCTTCCATGGCAGCCACTGATCTGAAATGATTAACGTATCCCAAATATGTAATATTTCTATAAAAAAAAAATCTAACCTCCATACAATTGAGCTTCAAGAAGGCTGAACAAACATTTTGCATGTATCAGAGGTTTATGAGTTTAGCATTAGAGCTAAATATGACAATCATCCACAGCTAACATGAGGTTTCTGTAGTCTAAGTTAGCTGCTATCAGGCTTCAGCTGAATTTTGCATTGTTTCACAGCTTACAATATAATCACATTAGGAAAGAGTCTGCACAGTATTATAAGAATTGTGTGAGGATTGTAATATTGTCTCTGATCAAAGACCGAATGCCTTCTGGGGTATGTGTTAAGCTCATGTCCTTTTTTAGAATGCACACATTCCTTTGAGTGCCCAGTAAAAACAAAAGTGAGAGAAGGTCAACAACTATCATTCCTGCTTTCACTGCTCTTTCAAGTTAATCAAACAGAAAGCACGAACAGCGTGGGGAAAAAAAGGGAAAACTTCTTAGTTGGCAATCAAGGTGGAAAAACTAAAAATGATGCTGGGAATTCAGCAAATGCAGCGTAGCAAGTGGTTGCTGCAACCAAATGTTGAATATGGAAGTGGTGCAGCGAGAATCCAGCAGCCTGCAATTATCAGGTCTGGGAAATGTCCAACGCGCCGTGCTGCCTGAGTTGTTATTTTTCCATTTGTATAGTCAAGCAGCAAATATAGGCACAGACTTCTACTACAGGTTACAATTAGGCCTCAATCCTTTGACTCTTTGTTAACCATCTTTGGGTTCATCATCATCTTATGAGGCTGCCATGATGCAAACTTTCTTACTGATTGAAATTGCAAGAGAAATAATTAGAATGCCCAGATTTCCAGCCACCTCATGTCTAAAATATGTGACATAAAAACAAAACCTCTCTCATAAGATCATGGAGTCTAGCCTTTAGGGGTCCTACGCTTACAGTTGCATGAGGTAAGTATGCACAAGAGTGGGTTTACACTGTGTTGTTGTGCCAATATTTGACACAGAGCTCTGGTAGCTTGCAGCCTGCCAGCCTCTGTGTCCAGCCCCTCCCTGCTGGGTAGTGGGCCGTCCCGTGAATGAGGTCTTTGTCCCTGGAGCCAACCCCCGAACAGACTCCCTGCACAGACCCCCATCCCCTAACAGCCCGGGCCCTTGCACATGCTGGACCAAAGCACAGCTCTGAACCTTTAACCCCTCGGCTACTTTCTATGTCACCGCTGGCAGGCCACAGCAGGAGCGTTTCGCCAGCGGCCAGCTGAAAATGAGCCACTGCGGCACACAGACCCGAAGCGTTATGCTTCTAATAACAAATGTTTGTTTTTGAAAAGAGGCCTTCTAACTGTCCGTAAAGGGAGACTCACACTGCAGACACTTCAATGCAGTTCTTTTAGTTTTTCAAAGCGTCATACTATACCATTCACCATAATCCTAAAGACCTAAAACAGTTGCCCCAGGCTTAAAAAGTTATTTAAAATTTTTTTTAAACTTACAATCACCCCCATTTGGATTAAAACAGTGGAAAAAGCTGAGCGTCTTGACTTTTCAACTGCATCTCATTTGTTTCTTTGGGACATGCAGATACTCTGTAATCTAGTGCATTCCGGTGAATTCAATAATATTTAGATCACACTGCATGACATTCAAAGTCTGATGTGCAGTTCACACGACGAGACAGACTCAACAGCAGGGGCTCACGCACTCACCAATCTCTTACCAGAATAAGCCACCGACGTGCATGCTTGCCCTCCAGACTAAGTCAGAAGACAAAAGACACCCACAAGAAGTGACACAGAAAATGAAAAAAAAAACGCAAAAGCAGATTCAGGAAACATCAAAGCGGCCTGACGGCTCCCGCCAACGCTGGATGAAACTTTGCTCCAGTTTATTAAGACTGCTGCACTTCCTCGAAGCTAAGCGTTCAATGCTCTCTGTGATGTTTATTTAAGTTGTATTCTGCCTCTGTAAACTGTCTTTGGTTTTCCTTCACACCAGTGAGGTGTTCCCCAGGGTCTTCTAGATGTTTAGCCGGCTAAATATCCAGTCAGAGGAGGCTTAGTCTCGGCAAGCCCGTCGAATCGCATTTTGGAGGAGACCACGAATGGCGACTGGTGACTGCTGATTGAAAGCTGATTTGGTGGCAAGATCCGAAACTTTTTTGGCGAGTTTGGCATGGAACTTGGAACATGGCGTCACTCTAAATGAACCCACACTGAATCAAGTGATGTGTGGCACTTGAAAAGAAAGTAGAGGAGAAACAGGCGGCCCGTGAACTCTTCTGGATGTTTGAGGGTTGAAGCAATAAAAAAGACCAACCTGAACCGATGAGAGTTTAAAGTTGCTCAGTTAATATGCCTTAGTTAATGTACACAACCCCACTTGTGAGGGAACATTTTAATGGCATTACACAAAAATAAAAGTACAAGTATGGCTGCTGCTGACCATTCAGCGGTGCAGAGGGCCTCAGTGACGCCGAGCGCAGCGATAGATCTCATTGGAGTGAGCAAGGTACAATGCTGATGCGGCAGAGACGCAGCAGAATGGAAACCACCAACAGAGAGGAGGGCAGCTTATTAAGGACCAGCACACTTTGTCTCATGATCAAAGCGCCAAACATTCTTGACTTCTGACAGTTTCGACATGCAGGCGGAGAAAGAAGCCCGTCGATCAGTTTAATAAGCTCCAGCTCCTCTACAATGCTACTTTTACAACTTCTTATATGAGCCAGAGGTTCCCCCAGTAAAAAAAAAAAAAAAAAAGAAGCTTTTCACTGAAATAATACAACTCATAAATGGTGACTCTGCCGAGATGAATCGGTTTTAAAAGAGCGCGTTTGAATTTGTCAAAGAAAGCGCTTTTGAAGGAGGAAATGACTTTTCCAATTGATCTTATTGAGGTTTGAGATTAATGAATGAACTTGGAGCGACGACTTGCAAAACACATCCTCAGCTCCCGTTTTGTCTGATTCAAGGTGTTTTTTTTTTTTTTTTTTGCACAGTGGTGTTGTGATCACGTAAGGAGAGCAGAGAGAAATTGCACTTCAGAGGTCTTCACCACCTCATGGGGATGAGAGGGAAGGAGCAGCGCTGCTAGACAGTTGAAAGGAATGTGTGTGAGTGAAAGCGAGAGGGGGGGAAGGAATGTGTGGTTTGGGGCTCACCTGACAAAGACAAGCTGCTGGGAGACATGTGAACCTCACTATCAGGTAATCCATTACGGAGCCAGCGGATCTCAACGGGATCTGGAGGCCCCACTGCCTCGCACGACAGCGTGAAAGGCGTATCCCTCGTTATGTTCTTGTCTTCTGGTTGGTGGATGAATGTTGGCAGGCCTGCGGACAAGTCAAATAGGCGTGAAAGTCCAATAAGCGCATCTGAGGACGATCCCAGCGTCAGCATCACACTTGAAACCCACCTTCCACCTCGATGACGATTGGCTGAGAGTCCACAAACATGTTGCTGACGCTCAGTCTGCAGTGGTACTCCCCGGCGTCCACCCGCTGCACCTGGCTAATGCTGCGACACAGTTCACGAGGAGGCTTTTCAGTGATCAGGCTCTCTTCTGGGTTTTTTTTCACATAACAAGGTGTGTCACATACCTGACGGTGGAGAGGAGAGTGGTTACCCCGTCGGTCATGGTCTGCAGCTCGTTGATCACCACCTGCATGTTTGCCGCCAGGTCCTGGCTGTTCCTCAACCACATGATGGTGGGCTCCAGCCTGGTGTCAGGGATGTCGATGGAGCAGTTGAACTTGGCTTCATGGCCCTCCGAAAGCTGGATGGAGCCCACAGTGGGCTTGAAATGCAGCTGTCTGACTTCATCCGGGCGCAAATACACCTTCGCAGCGTGGCCCTGCACCACACGAGGCTCAGAGGTCCTGGTAGGTCGGTGGAACCGTCTTGTGGATTGGTGGGCTGTTTCAAAAAGTCAGGTCATGTTTTACTGGTAGTTGGTTTGAAGAATATGATTTCTGGTTTAAGCAAAAGGGCCGGTGCAATTACATACACACGAGTCTGAGTTAATCAGGTCAAAGGAATGACAAACTGCCACATAATGTGTGAGTCCATAATCTTCTCAGGACCACTACAAATTAACATTCAGAGTTCCAGGTTAGAGCAACTGTTGAATGTTTTCTGTAAATTCGCTAAACTTTCTATTATACATTTTCTTTTTTTTAATCTTTAATTTCATATACAAATGTCTGAACTGCCAAAACAAATACTCAGAGCTCAAAGTAACAGCACAAACGCTTTTTTTCTTTCTTTCAGTGTCCCAAAACAGTCAGTCAGTTTAAAGTTTTTTGCTTTGTTTTTTAATATGGAAAATCCTGATACCAAGACGACTTGGAACCGGGATGGTTTAGCCTTTAAAAGCGAGTTTTTTTTTCCATTTGATAAACTTTAATCAAGTGGAAAAAGAAGTTAATTACTTCACGCCTGACAGTGAACTGATCTCGCAATTTGCAAATATTCCGGCACCGAGTTTCTCTTTGAAAGGTCACATTTCAACATCATAAATAAAAGCCTCATCCGAGCGTACGAGCATCTTTTAACAATTCAGCCACGACATAAACGACAAATCCAATAAATCCTTTCCAAGTCCTCTTCAGCATGTCGAACCAGGACTCCACACCACATCGGAGTTCAAAGTATACAAAAGCAAAGAACACACAGGTAATAACACATTGGGCAAAAAAACAACAACAACAATCAGCCCCGTGTTTCTAACTGCGTTAAAAAAAAGAAGCATTGTACTCTGCGCGCATTTCTTTCTGCGAAGTCCTGAAAGCCTCGTCTGGACGCGCCGCGTAAATGCCTGCGTAAACAGGCTGTTAAATCTCTGCCGGCTGCGATCTTTGCTCGAGGGGAAGACAAACACTAGCGGAGAGTGAAGACAAACGCTTTTTTTTACCGCCGCTCGGACTCCCCGCGATCACGGCCACGGCCGCGCAGGAGAGAAGGGCTCCGAACCAGCCTGGAGCTTGTGCCATGGCCGGCGCGCTGCTCCCCGTCCAGACCCGCCGAGAACGTCCCTCGCCTTATCCCAAGCGCGGGATGTTATGCGGGGCGAGTAGCCGACATCACCTACTGGCGTCGCTTCCACGCCGATTCTGCGCAGACGTCACGTTTGGCTGGGAGTGTGGTGGTGGTGTGTGTTTGTGTGTGTGTGTGTTGCGCGTGTGTGTGTGTTGGGGGTGGGGGGTTGAGGAAAGTTTTTCCGGCGTCACCGCAGGAATCCCACGGGGGTGGGACACAGCGTGCAAGTTAAGAACCTTCCAAAGAGCACACCGAAGAGCACAACCAAAGCGCGACCGCCGACTCATTAGACTGAAGCAAAGTTCTTGGCATTTTACGCGTTTGCGCTCAAAAATGTGTTTGTCGTGAAGCTCGTATATATTTGCTGTTGTTCGAGAAAGACTCCTTGTGACGCCAGCTGCCTGATTAACCTTTTGAACGTGTGTGTGTGTGTGTGAGACTTGACGGCAAACAGCGTGAGAGCTCGGAAAACTCTCAGGGGGGAAAAACAACACCCTCGTTACCTGTCAAACTCCTCCGCCACGTGGTCAACTGCGGCAACTGAGCCTGCGCGACACGCCTCCGCTGATAGTGATCGGCTCCTTATTTATGACATCCTTGTACGAGGGGAGACAAGTAAACGCACACTTCGACATATTCAGTGAATACGTTCCATTGCATTCATCTAAAAATGTTTATTTTAAATCATAAATATTTGCAAATGACAGTTGGCATTAACTTCCACAGAGCACTTAAAGGGTGAGGGGTCAGAGGCAACTTAATCTGATGGTATAAAAACGGGCCACCTGAGGTTAAGATTGCGGCTTTTCTAAATCGCTGGCTCATCCATGAACATCAACGCTGTATGTTCTTGAGTGTGACACGGCGGTGAAAGTTTACCACGGTCGTTCCAGTAGCTGTGCAGGAGCTTTTTGTCTGCAGGTTTCTAGTTATTGGCATCCACCTTCCTTGAAGCCTTTGGAGCAGCAGCGGGTTGTGCAAAGCAGGGAAACAACAGGAGGAGATTGAAGGGGGGCACTATGTTTAAGGGCCACACGAACTCCTCCCAATTCACTCAGAATTTCGATTTATTACAAAACAATATTCCACAAAAGCAAATACACGGCCATCCCGAAGAGTGCTGCGCAAAATCGTTCAAACACAGCGTTAACCTAAACATGTTACATCAAAAAAAAAACAATTCCCTCCAAATCCATCATGAAATGCTTTCCTCAGTCTATCTAACTTCAGTGTCCTACCAACGCTCTCGAACAGTCGCGTGTCTGCGTGTTGACCTCAGCTGAAGGCTCCGTCCTCTCTCAGGTGAAGGCTCCACCCTCCGTCAGATGAAGCCTCCATCCTCTGTCAGGTGAAGCCTCCATCCGCTCCCTGGTGGCTCTGCTGTGGCATGACAGCCAGCCTCACTCCTGTGTGGCAACTCTTATTGTTCTTTCCCAAACTGCCCTTGAAGGCGTTTCCGGGGCAGTAGGGCCTTGTGCGATAAATACTGGCCTTGCTTTTACAGCATCGCACGGCACTCATCAGTTGATATGCGTCCATTCTGAAAGCCTTGGTGAAGATTGCATAGAGGAAGGGATTGGCGCAAGAGTTGATGGGGAAGAAGAGGACCAGCAGGATCTTGGAGTTGGTGACCGTGATGAGGGGAACCTTGAAGGCAGCGGATAGAGCAAAAAAGGAAATGGGTGCCATGCAGAGGAAATCTGTGAAGATGAGCACGGCCATGCGCTTTGCAATCTTGGCATCGGCGCTTCGTCTTGGGAACTCGGGGTTCCTTATCGCCAGGTAGATCAGCACATAACAAACGCACACAACCGCAAAAGCACCCACGTTGAAGAGAAGCAGAACTATGATGAAGGCCTGAGCTAAAGGAGTCTCGATGTCCATGGGGAGGCACATGCTGACTTTGGTGTAGCTGCTCACACCAAGCAGGGGCAGCATTCCCATTCCCAGGCAGATGAGCCAGCCCGCTGCCATTATGCTCGCTGCCTGTGCAAGACCCAAGCGGCGCTCTACGTGCAGACCGTTGGTGATGGTGTGCCAGCGCTCCAGGGTGATGGTGGAGAGTGTGTACACTGACAGCTGCCCGCCAAACACAGACAGAAAGCCGGTAGCGTGACAGCCAGAGCCTGTCTGCCACTCGATAGCATGCTGACTGTAGTAGCCGCGTGTGCGCAGGTCGACAATCGCTATCACCAGAAGGTAGATTCCGATGCAAAGGTCGGCAAAAGCCAGGTGGCACATGAGGAAGCGAGGCACTGTCAGCTTGTTGCGGCTGGTGAAGAAGACCAGCAGAACTGTCAGGTTCCCTGAGATGGCCAGTATGTTGATAAACCAGATGGCCACTCTGAGAAAACTGAAGCCTGCAATGTCCTCACAGGGATTGAAAGCATCAGCCTCAGGTGTGCAAACCAGTGTCGGTCGAGTCTGACAGAGGTCCAGTTCCGAGTAGTGGAAATTCAGATCTGCAGCGTCTGAGAAAAACGGCACGTCCATGGCTACGTCTGCATCTGCTGAGGCTCCGCTCACACGCTGGGTCCTGTTCTCCAGAGACAGGAAATCCGGATGAAATTCACTGTGATGATCAGGTGTCAATAAACCAGATGTAGAACAAAACATGGGTGAGGAATTTGAAATCAAATATTGGCAATGTTGGTGCTGCCGACAAAAGCCGCTCAGGCTGCACAGTGTAATTTCACCAGTGTGCAGGCAGCTGAGGACATGACACTTTTCCATAAACAAATTTTCACCTTGCTGATGGATCAATGTCATCACAGTATATGGAGCCATTAGTCCATGCAGGATTAACGGGGACTTCTCTGGTGAAGAAGGAGGAAACCAAGTTAATATTTCATCACTGAAACACACCCGTGAGATACCGGCCACTTTAGGGTGCTGCATGTTGCTGCGGCTTACAAAGCGATCTAATAAATTCTTAAACTGTGTTTTTGCTGCACTTCGGGAGCTGAGGAAACACTGGACTTGGCCATACGACAGGTTATCAGCCACTGCAGCGGGTCACCTGTGCGTGTTCCAGCTCAGCAGCGCGCAGCAGTGACTGTTGTAGGTGAGATGGGTCTCTCGCAGGCTCCACAGCCCCTGCAGAGGAGGAAGACTCTTCAGGGCGTACGCCGACTGAGCCACCAGCATCAGAACCGACTCCAGGCCCTGCGCCGGTAACTTGGCGAGAGCTGTGGCAGAGACGTCCCTGTGAAGCAACACAGTGCACTGACAAGGGCGTGGCGGCATGGAGGCGTGAGGACGTCTCGGCGAGCGCTGCGCCGGTCGCGCGCGGTCAGTCACGCTGGACTTCGGTTTGTCAGCCGAGCTTCTTCCTCATCCAACAATCCACATATGCACACTGGACATGTTCTTGTTTTTGTCATGCCCCACATGATGTATGCAGTTTCCCAGATATAGTGAACAGTATTGCACAGAGGCACTAATACTGGATACTTTTTTATTACTCTTTCACTCCTTTACTTTCACTGCCTTTACTTGTGTTAATATTCTATGTATGAGATTGAGAGGAAAGTAAGAATTTGAAGGCACAAGTCTCTACTGAAATCAACAATAATCGATTATTTGTCTTTGCATTTGAAGAAAGTATGCCTGTAAAATGATATCAGTAAACTGTGTTACATTTGTGTATGGCCTCTGCTCAATGGCGGAAACAAATGCTGTGAAAAGCTTCAAGTATCATCATGTTTGACATGTTTGTCTTTGAAGTCGTATTCAAAGAAATCAATAGTTGTTTTTACAAGTCAGTCCCCCTACACGTGCCCTCCTTCTGTCACTTCCAAATAAATCTCGGCAAATAAATGTTGCATTAAGTGACTCCCAAGCGGTTCAAGAATGACGCTTACAGGACTCCAGGGCCTGTGGCTCCTTTGAACGCATCCTTGTGGATCACTCGAAGGTTTCGATTATTCTTCAAAAGCCTGAAAATAGAACAAAGGGAATTCAGAGTGAAAAGTAGCGGCCAAAAGTCTAATGCTCTAAGTTCAGACGCTCATTCCATTTAAAAACGGGAGTGTGGTGGAATACAGTTTATCTATCTTTGTCCCGTTGAAGGCATGATCATGTATTTCTCTGAAGCCGTTGTTGTACAGGTTCCTGCAATTTGAACAGTCGCAGAATTAGGTCAAAATCCATATTTCAACAGCTAGCTTGTATCAGTTTCCAAAAAGCTCACAATTGCATCACTTACATTGTGATGTATCCGTTTGTCATTCCCAAGAAAGCGTTTGGTGGGACCTGCTTCAGATGAAGGTTGTCACAGATATCCCTGCAAGAGAACGCACGCAGTAGCCTCACAAAAGGATCAAACGCGCAGTTTAACTTTAACATTGCAATGCCATTTAACTAAAGTGATGTGGTTGTTGTTTTTTTTTAATGTGTTCTGAGTTTTTTAGTGAAACAAAAGTAACTTACAATATAAACTCTGGTTCAAGAGAGCTGACGGACGTAATATCGGGGAACACTGTTATACCAGTATTTGAGATGCTCCTGTTATGACAGAAAACACATTGCACGTTAAGATCATTTAAAAAAAGCTAATCTCTGAATTGTATGGAATGTGAACGCAAACAGAATGCTGTCCAATATTCACATAAAAAAAATTTCAAAGCACATATGTACATTCCGAATGTCTCTTACAAATAACGTAACTTGGGAAGGTTGTTAAACGTTCGTCTGTCAACGTGCATCAGACTCCGAGTGTTCTGGATCGAGCTGCAAATGTATAAAACACCCACTGTATGTGCGCTGCATTAAAGCAATTATCTCTTCAAATATACAGTATATATTCTAAAAAAAAACCAAACAAAACCCCAGACAGGACTTACATCTCAGAGAGACTGAGGAGGTCATTAAACGCCAATGTCTCGATGGTTTCCAGGGCTACACTCTGAGCAATGGCACTGTAGAACAGAATCAAAGCAATAAACAGTAGTTCATCCATAGAACATGTCCCTTTAATCCGTAACAGTGAACTATTGCTGCTTGATGCGCAGACAGTTCAAATAGGCTACAAAGAATTGCGGCAGGACTTTTATGTCAAGGTAGGAATTTCCCTCTGTTTTCATCTACGTATCCATGTTTCATGAGTTCGGGCGTCACTGTAAGATTTTTTTTATTTTTTTTAATCAGAATAACCCACAAGGTTGGCGAAATGTGGGAAGAGGTGTGGGAATTGGCAAACATTTGCAATGTCTTCCAACCTTTTTTTATCTTTCCCTTAGGTGGGAATAAATTGGAACACGTTTGTCCAATTCCAAAAGTACTGTATTTAAGGCTGAAATGTGATGTGGGAGATTACGCCATTTGAGCCATGACCCAATTATGTAATACACCCGATGGTACAATTGTGCATGTTCAGATGCTATCCAGTTGCTGGAGGTGCTGACATTCAAAAAAGTAATTGTCAGATTAGCTGAATGATTATTATTAGACAGTGGAAGGCAGTTGATCCTTACATCGTGTAGACTCCTCTTAAACCCTCGAAAGAATGGCTTGAAATTGTTTGAAAAGACAAGTGATAGAGAAACCTGGAAAAGGAAGCGGAGAGACACAATTGGTATCAAAGTATATGCATGTTATTTTGTTAAGACATCTCAAGTATCATCTATGGGAGGAAAGAACTTGGGTAAACTCATTTGGTAGGGGAAGATCATTAGTTCTCCAGCAACTGCTTAAGTCATTCTAAAAGGGCTTCTGTGGGACATGTATGCACACTGTTGTCGATGTTTTTGGTGCAAAATAAAACCACATACAGTCATACGTTTTGAAAACACAATTTCAGTTCTTTCTTTCTCTTCAAAATGCACCATATTCATTCTGAAAAAAAACAAAACAAAACTTTGTGCTGACAGCTCAGAGGTCTGATTATCCAGTAACTCTATATATATGACTGCTGTGGTTCTCGGCGTATGACACTGAATGAATGAAACATGGAATTTTATCTCACCATCCATTAACAGTTCATTGAATGGGACAAGACTACACCATCCCACCTTATCGACCCCGGTTACTGTGATAAACCAACGAAAACTCCAGGGTCAGGAGGGTGCGTGCGTGCGTGCGTGCGTGTGTGTGTGTCTGCTTGTGTGGCTATTTTGGTGGCACAGTTTGACACACATGCACGGGCCCTTGGTGCTCAAGGACACTTATCAGGAGTGACTCAAGGTTCCAGAGGAGAGGTCAAGCTTCTCTGTCTTCAAGGCTTTTGACAGTCTGGTGAACTCTACACAGTAAGCTACAAAACCGCCACATGCTGAGAGGATGCACGGTGTTGGCCTACGTGACCTTACGGAATCGACTTGATGTTTTATTTGCAGATAATTAACTTCCTCACATGCAGGCCCATCTGTTTTACAACAATCGAGTATGATGTGCTTGTCCCTTTGCTAAATGAGGAACAGCAAATAGGAAATACACACAGACAAATGTAAAAAAAAAAAAAAGCAGTTTCTCTGAGCTACATGCCTCTCATTCTGAAATAGAATTTTAATTTTTGATGAATAATTATGTCATCTTGAAGTTGTGTTCATACAGTGCGACCAAATGCGTGTTACATGGTCAAAGCAGATCTTTTTCTTTCTCCATTGAAAACTCCAGTCTTCACTACAGGTTCAGCTCTACTTCAGAAATGACAACATCAAACATCTTAAGTAAATAAACCAAACACACCTCATCTGATAAGATTTTGTTACTGGGCAGCTAAATTGTCTTTGAAGTGATCTAAAGAAGCCACCAACAAAACCCTGAATGCGCAAGGCTTTGCATGAGATTGTTCTTAAATCAAGTCAATGATATCTGGCCACAGGATTTGCTTGTATGAGGCAGCTGTATTTATTGAGGGGTCCATCAACACACTGCCGATGAATCCATGCATACGCGAAAGTCGACTATGGTCTGGAGAGATTCGACGAGAGCTGTCAGTGCTGCAATGGGTCGCGCGTTTTCCGCGAAAATCGACGCAATGGCGAGTGACGAGCCAATCGCACTGGAATCAAGGCGCACGGCACAGTGTGAAACAGACTACGGAGCATAAAGCAAACAGGAACAAGTTACGCTGGCAAACGCCGACTGTACACGCGCGCGCGCACTTTGATAGCTGCGGCGTTCCAGGTGGAGCGTGCGTAAATGCGCAAAGGATAATCTTGGTGATACAAGGTGGGTTCCATGCATTTTAAAAAAACAACAAGGAAAAAACATGTGCGCAAGCAATATATCGCAAACTGCACCAACATGTTTTCTGAATTGCGATTAACTTCAGTTCTTCAATGTCTCTTTACGTGCGTAAAACTGCCTGGAAAACTTTATGGGATGCACTTAGAGCTTGGAACTTACAGCCTCTCGTCCCTGTAGCCCATCATGAGCGCAGACCCCTCTGTCACGTTGTTGCATTTGATTGCGTCGGAGGAGCAGCGGCAGATCCTCGGGCAGACGAAACCGGAGGCGCGTCTGAATCCACGGAGGGACAGAACCGATAGGAGGGAGAGCAGCGGCAGCGATGTCCACATCGTTGCTCTGGGCACAGAAACCGGGGGTGACCGCAGGCGCCTGCGTGTGCGTGTGCGCGCGTGTGTGGCGCGCGTCCTTACAGCCGTTGTGATGCTCCGTTTTGCTGATGTGGCTGGAACGGCGCCTCATCCTCGACTGCACGACAGCCTCTGTCTTCTCCTACAAGCGACTTGTCACTGATAAACCTCTCGGCATCCGATATTTGGATACCGCTCATATGGTTATTACCAAACGAAAGGTCGAAACACGATGGGTGCATCGGCTTTAGTTATGGGAAAAAAAGGGTAGACTAGTTGAAATTAGAATATTTAAAGATCCCACTGAGTTTTGGCGGATATTTTAGACAAGTTTCACAGATTTGTGATGTCTAAATTATATCCAGCTTTACTGGAAAGGACCGAGGAAGCATCTGTAGCCGCTTTCACCCATCTCTCTCGACTGTGTTTCCTAACTTTTGATTTATTATTCGTGTTTAAGCTTTACAGTTAATTAAAACCAAGATTCCCTGCTGCCAGTGCCAGAAAGCAAAGGGAACGGCCGTGTCCCTCAGGAGAACAGCGTGACCCAAAGTTACGAGCCTCCCATAACCATGTATCCTTTGGCGCCAGTTACGTTGCCGATAAAGGCAAGGCAGCGCCACGCGGCCTTGACACGGACACATTTCAAAACACATCATGCTGAGAGACGTTGCCGAAGACGTTCTCCCATGTGGAAAGTTGAAAGCGATTAAAACGGCGGGGGTCGTCGACACACGCCGAGGTTTAAATCCCCCTCGTCGAAACTGATCTTGAGAATTTTTAGGATTCAAGAACGCAGAGGATAAACTCTCCAGTGCCCCGCAACCCACCACCCACCCACACACATATACACACACACACACACACACACACACACACACACACACACACACACACACACACACACACACACACACACACACACACTTCATACACTGCAAGTTACCAACCTGCTCACCAGGAGCAATCAGAGGTTTAGTATCTTGCTCAAGGACACTTCGACACAGTCTCTGCTGAAGGATTGAACGAGTAACCTTCAGCCAATGACAGCCACAATCTGAGCCATGCTGCTCCCCACTAATAGTATTTCAGTTGTTTTTTGTTAATGTGTAAAAGTAATTGATGAGGATATACAGTATATCAATATATAGATTGCAGGCCACTGAATTGAATCAAAATCATATTGTTAGACTTTCTGATATCAGCCAATATACAGTACTGTTACGCATGAATTAATATAATATTGTATCGTGACTGCCGCAGCAACCTTGCTGAACACGGCACGTCACAGATGACATCAGGTGAA
>CAAKHG010030567.1:43138-66298 GCA_901007715.1 Dactylopterus volitans | reverse complement strand
AAAATATTAGGGACAGCAGCTTTAGGCTTTTTTTTTTTTTTTACCCTTCAAGCTCTTAAGATCCTTCACACGTTTTAGCAGCTTTTTTGTTTTTTTGACTGACTGACAAAGCTTAACACCTCAGTGACCAATGATAAGGGTCTTATGCCTGCTGACAATTTAAAATTGGGCCCCATCAACCATTTGATATTATCTTATTATATTTTCGAGGGGCCTGACACCTTTTGCAGCACCACTGACTTTATGTTTTTGTTGTTTTTTTTCGCCCTTACAACACGTTGGGAACTGCTCACACGAATCAGCAGTTGCTTTTTTGCGATCTGTGGTCACGTCGCCTCTGCTCTTGAAGGCTCAGTCTGCTAGATGGCGCCACCTGTTGCCTTCTGAGAGTCAGAGGCCCATCACGCGGCCCCCTTTTTTATGGGCCAAAACTCAAACCGAGCATGTCCTCCCTCCTTCAGTGAAGACGACGGCTTTGTGGCGGCACTTCGGGAGACTCGAGGTTCTCACAAAAGATCACCCTCCATATTGTGAGCCATAAAGACTTTTGTGGTCGGCTTAGGGAGTTTACAGGCAACTCGGCTGTACGTGTGAGGCTGTGGAAGTGTTGCTATGCGAGTGCTGCACCAGACCCGGACTATTAAAGACGGAATGGCTCTTTGATGAGCAGACATCTTTATTATCTATTAGATCTAAAAGTCAGAGCGTTCTGAAATATTGATTTAACGGCTCTCCCCCTCCTTTTAATAAACGGCTCCTGTTTCGTTGATGATCTGATATCTTATCTTTATGGTTTAGTTTCTCTAAAAGTGGGTTACGCCACAGTGGTGATTTGTGACCCATTTTAATCTCGGGAGTTTTATTGGGGTTTAAATCGTGGTGTGAATTAAACACTGATCCGAGTTCAGCGGCGCAGCTCGGCGAGGCTTGATAAATAGAGGCCAGAGTCTCTTTAGCTCTGCTGTGGGAGGCTCTTTGCTCCCTGCAAGATCAATGTGTCCTCACAGCCCACTGCCTCGGGCTATTACCCAGCCCATCTCTCCTTACAGCAGCCCGTGTTAACATCAGAACCTTGGTTTTATGGGAAAAGACACCGCAGGGTCATGAGGCAGGAAAATCAGTAGGTCATTAGGAGGCTCACTGTCAGTTCAGCACTGAACAAGACCTTTTTTGCCCCCCTTTTAAAAAAAATAAATAAATAAACTGCTCGGGATAAAAGTTTGGGTTGAGGGTCGAAATACAAAACATAAGAAAAAAATCTGAAGAGGCAGAAATCTCTTTATCAGGTGCAACGTTTAAAGGAGCAGGAATCGATGACGAAGGCTGCGAGGCCGAGCCGTCGCGCTCTCTCACATCTCGGCCTGCGGACTGTAAACACGTTTTAATAAAGTTTGCGCTTCAGCTCATCGATACGCGATGAACGCTGCCGAGTAAACGTTGATAACACAGAGTAATGGCTTTAGGATAATGACGCCATCAGCATTTAGAGTGGTGTCTGATAAGCTCCGCTTTTACTGCACAATTACGTCTGGATTTATGGCCTGTCCCTGAATGCAGCGCTGACGCTCGCAGCCGGAAAATGCACCAAAACCTTCATGGGAGCCGGAAAGAGCCAGAAATAATTACTCCATTATTAGAAGTGAATGCAAAAATCTTGTCTATTGTCACTTTAGCTATATAAGATAAATCTATTCCCTTGTATATTCTTGTCACTACTGTGTCCATGAGCGAGTGGAATTATTCGGTTTAATCATTTCAGTGAAGAGTTTTAATGATGTAGCACCTTTCAAGAGTGCGTCACAATGAGAAACTACAAGGCAAATAGCAGACATTAAGTGTAAAAAAAAAAAAAAAAAATCGTGACACTTAAATGTGCATTCTCACGGTCTGCAGGGCGGCAGCGTTGCAGTAGCGCGTTTTACCACAAGGAGGCACCGTCTTCACACATTGACTCACTTGAGGAAGCGGCGGACCCGGCGCTGAGGCTGGTCCGCAGTGGAGCACTCGCAGCTGCACTGGCCTCCTATACGATTCCTCTAATCTTCACGCTCCTGCAGCCTTCATTCACTCTCACACACATTTTCATGATGTTCATCTAAATGAAAAAAAAAAGAAGCTCAAGCTACTATGAAATCGTATGATCGGCCCGGCGCACAGACGCGGGCTGATGACCCGACTCCAGCACCAGTGCCGAGCTCACGTTTGCCTGTTTGCTTTGAATTAGCTACAATTCTGCCTCCTGCTTCCTGACAGACGAGGCTCAGGTGTTACTCCCCGCTTCCTGTGAAAATTATACGCCAGGTCTCGATGGGTGTCACGGGATGCCGTTCCCGCTTTGTGGTCTCTCCTCCTCTCGTCTGTTGTTTTCGGCGTGCCGCTGCCGACGGACGCGGCTCGCCACGTCTGTAGGAGCAGCAGCAGCAACATGCGTGCAAATTCAAAGACCGGACAAAATGGCTGCCGTCATAGCCTCGTCCAGAGGAATTCTGTAAATCGGGACACTTTCAGGCAGGGCTCCACCTCTGTGTTGCACCAAAGGCAGGCCAAATCTGGATTACGGATGGATTAAAGTAAAAACAGAGTTTAAGGGAAAGTGAAACTGTGTAGTGACACAGCTCAACGGCACATGAGTCTCCAGCAAAACTCGTCTGCCATAGACTTTCTAATCTTTCTGGTCTAATCTAATCTAATCTATCAATTAACAAACTGCAATGTCATTGCTAAGGTGTAGAAAAGGGGGTGGGGGATCATCTAGTGAGACAGCTTGTGTTGTGACTGACTGGATCCATTTCCGGCGACTCCGTCATGACCGTCTGCACAAAGCTGTCATTTCAAAACCAGTTCAGGCTGACCAAATATCTCAGCAGCCATGAGTCATAGCAAAACCTCCGACTTAAGCGTCAAGGTTGATAGGGTGTGTTAACTGCTAAACTGTGGTTTTTTATCATTTCGCTAAAGGCACTAACGTGTGTGGAGATGACACAGATTATTAGTTTACTTAAAACAAAGCCTTTTGTTTTTGAAGAGCACATATTTGTTGATAAACCATTTGTTTTCGTGTGGCACGCGATTTTCTGTGCAAACGGTTGAACAATATGCCCGACATCATCATTAAACATTATACATGTTATATATATGGATGGGCTGGGTGGGAATAGTGCCCTCATCTTGGAGTTCATTTTTGACATTGTTGTCAACTCAAACGGGTCCCTATCTTCGTGGAATATGTTTGGAGTATCAGCTTAGAACCCTTTTTTAGCTTTCTGAGTCATTCGTAGAAGCCTGCGGTGGTGGTGAAGCAGAGAACATCACAGAAACCTTGATTAAGGTTGCCGCTGGACATAACTCTTTGGACCTTGTGCAGGGATTTTCTGTCAGGAGAACACCCAGTGCTGATATTAGCCATTTAATAAAAACTGTATCCTTCTTCTTTTTTTTCTTTTTTTTCTTTTCCAAATGGAAAAAGAAAGAGGAGCTTATGTTAAACAGAGAAGCCCATTCACATAATGGGTTTATGTTCCCTACTTGCTACCCGCCTGCCCCCTGGCCCCAGTCTGGCCTCCTCTCTTTTAGAGAGCCTTAATGACTAACCCATTTACACGACTCCCTTCCGGTTTGCAAATGTTTCCCTTTATGAGGCCCTCTCCTCCCCGCGCTCTCGTTCTCCTCATCCTTTCTCTTTCTCTCCGTCTACCTCTCTCTCTCTCTCTGTGTGTGTGTGCATCTCGGTATCGGTACATTTTCGGACCAGGTGGAGTCCGAATCGGAGCCCAAAGTAAACTGCCGCATGCAGAGCGCGAAAGACAGCCGGAGAAGCTTGCTGACAATCGCTGTCAGCAGCATATATGAAGCCTCGGCTGCCAGGCTACTGCTGAGTGCGCGCGCATGTGTGTGTGTGTGTGTGTGTGTGTGTGTGCACGTCAAACTACATGATGAGGAGTGTATCTGCTTCATCTTGCTCATCCAGCGGCTTTTTCTGTTGTGCTGCAGTTAATTACAAACAGTTTGAGCCAAAAGGCACTCGAGCACAATTTCAAACCAAAGCGCGACGATCAATGACATGACGTGACTCAAATAAGTCTCTGAAACTTATTTGCTCAAATCATAGTTTGAAATTTTTCGGCCGATTCTTGTCCTGTTACTTGTGCGTCATTGCAGAACATTCACTTAACTTTCACTGGCATTAAAGACGTTTATTTGCCTCCTTGCCCGAAGGCCCTCGCCACTCGGTTAGCTTAGCGTAAACACTGGAAGCAGGGGGAAACAGCTAGCCTGGCTCATTCCAAAGTTAAAAATAACACCTCTAAAGCCGACTAATTAACACGTTACAGTATATCTTGTTTGTTTAATCTGTACACAAACCAAAGGGTAAAAAAAAAAAAAAAAAAGTGACAAGTGTGCCTTTACGGGAAGTTATGTGCCAGAAGTGTTTCTTGGCAGCCCGCGGCCGGGTACAGTGACTTCCTGGAAAGAAGCCGTTTGTGATCCGATAGGCTTGAGATCGGGTCTTGATGGAAATGAACCACATATGGCAAACACCTCCCAGAATAAGTGATCCAATCATACACTTTTAAGCATCAGCATAACCCAGCCACCTACAGGCACAGGAGCTCTCACTGCACTTGCGAAAATGATGAATATTTGGAGAGAAAAAGCAGGCAGACCTGTTCGGGACCAGGAGCAGCCATCTTGGCTAACGGTGATGTCCAATTATTGCGGGCTGAATTAGGTACAGCTCTGCGAACACCTCCCATTTGACAGCAGCATCTCTTCTCACGTATTACTAAATGGCCATACCTTTTTGGTTGTATTTGTTGTGAGACAAATATGATGTTAAAGATGAGTAATGTTGCCAACAGATTTGCATTAACCAAGCCAATATCGCACTTTTAAATGTATGTCCAAACCAAAACTAATGAAAAAACGTGCAACGGCAACAATCACTCTCTTGGCTATTGTGCTCAGGACCTAACAGGAGCCAATCCAACACGATCATGTTCTCCAGGATTCCCCAGAGCGGAGCACATCTGCGGCGCCCATTCTGGATGCACAGTAGGATTTTGTTGGAGTAGCTGTCCAATCAGATTGAAGCAACAATAGATTAAAAAGGATAAATAAAATGTTGGTCCTCAAGCCAGTTTGGACAGTTACGCCGCATTGCATCATGGGTCAGTACTCTGAATGATTCACTTCAACCATACAGCACGTTTGCCAACTTTCTCCAAATGTCCAGGCAGACGTTTCCTGAAGAAACTGGTGGCCGAGATGATTTCTGCAGAATCAAATAATTTTTCTTTCTGGCACGATCGTCGAAATAGTCATTTCTCCTTTTAACCTTTAAATAACAACATCTTCAACCCTCTTACTTGCTTTTCCAAGACTTTCAAACATCCCATGTTTTTACTCAGCAGATGATGTTTTTTCCGATATGTCCCGCAAATAGACGCCATTGCAAAAGTGTCAGCTCAAGAGCGGAGCCTCTTAACCTCGTTGCACTCGGTGAGAAAAAGAAGTTGTCTCTTTGGCACGAGGCTTTCACGTCAACATGAAACGCCGTGTTACGGGAGAACAGAATAGCTGTGTTCCGCTGTTGGCGTTCGCATGTACACACACGCCTCTTTCATTCAGGAGTCACTACAAACAGCAAGGCCTTGGGGTGTCTTTCACGTACAGGAAGAAAGAGTTTGGAACGGCTTCCAGGATACATACCTGTCTGTTGTTGAATGTCAAACATGGAGCCGTAACATTTCACAAGACTGCACGTAAACATACCCCAACCCTCCCAACGCACATCTCGGCGCACACACTTGGGGTTTGGGGGGCATTTCCCACAAAAGTGACACCTGGCAAGAATACACACCACCTTCATTTGAGGCTGACGGGTTATCTCTTAAAAAGACTGAGGGAATTTGTCAGAGGGATGTTAAAAAAAAAAAAAAAAAAAAAAAAAAACTCAGCAGACAACCGCACACAGTGATTATGTGTTTGATAAGTCTTGTGTGAAAGCGTCGTCCCGCAGTTGTGCTACTGGGGCTTGTTTGTGGTGGGAAAACAGACTAATGTGGAACTGAAACTAAAAGAAAATAAAGTTTGACAAAGTACATATGTCTAAATTCTAGTCCAAGTGCATTTATTGTAAATCATGTGATCTTGGGAGGGTATGCGTTATGTTAACATCTGAAACTGAAGGGTCATGGTGGGTTTTGCAGGGAATCCTCAGCTATGTTTAATTTCACTATTATCTAAATACAAGAACAGCATCCCTAAACCAAAATATATATTTTTTTCAAAATTATTAAAGACTTACAAATATTGTTTTTTTTGTAGTTTGTTCCTACAGTCATTTCATGGTACCGACACGGTCATTTACTGCCATGTTCCTGCTCACTAATTTCTGATTTTAAGATAATTTCTCTCTTTTCTCGTGGCCTTTGCCTCCCACATTTTCAAAGATATCAAATGAATTTTCTGGGGAAAAAAATGTGATTGAAATTAGCAAAAAAAAAGCTTTACATAAGTAATAAGATGGCAAGAATAAGACAAAATTAAAAAATAAATGACTCAGTTTATACTATAATACTACTTGTGTTTACATGCTTGTGAAAGGCACTTGAACACACCATCAACCAAAACATCCCAATTAGGAAGATCCCTACCAATGGGTGTCTGTGTCCTACTGCGTCAACTTGGGGACCCAGAACACTGAAGAAGTCTAAACTGAACTTCCACACCGGTTTCCCACACAAAAGGACAGCTGTGGTGTTTTGTGTTTGTGGCTCAAACTGGCTATTTTTTTTATTTTTTTTAAAGCTCTGTTTGATTTCTGCACCATTTATCCCCTGTTCCCACGCAAAGCGTCGCCTCTGGAACAGCTCTCGCATGTTTGCATGATCATATACACACACGTGCACGCACGGGCACAAGCTCAACGGCAGCAAATATTGACTCTCCTGCGGATGCCACCTGGTCTGCCAGTTGAGGAATAATGTACCCGCGACACAATCGCTCTCTGAAGGTCTCTCAACACAGGACGCGACGCTGTGGAGGACATGGATTTTTCTGTAGGGGGACGCGGAGCACAAATTAAAAAGAAAATCCATCAATTTCTAACAAATCGTACTGTTTTCCTGCCCTTAATATTCACTGACTCTTAATCTAATGTCTTCATCTCAGTCTGCAGCTCAGTGAATATTTTCGCTTGCATTTGGTTTGTGTATGAGTACAGAGAAAGTAGTCAGCTTTGCTCAGGCATGTAATTAAGTCTCCATGCTAACAACAACGGAGAGTGATGTGAAACTGACTGCAGAGCACAACATCAGCTAACTGTTCAGGCGGAGTTCAGTTATTTACAAGGACACAAACAACTCGGCTTTGGATAAGAACAGTTCCTGCTCTCTGATTCCGATATGAAAGCTAAAAAGAATGTTAATGTGTTCTGTTTTCCGTTGAATTTTTATTGAATGTGTTTGAGAGAGGCGTTGACATATTTGAATGACTGTTATATTGTGATGCTGTTGAACTGTACTGGGTTACACTGAGAGGCGTCCCTAATATTTCGCTACATACATATATGCACACACATAAATACAAACATGCACTCATATTCACTCACTCACTCACTCACTCACTCACACAAATACACATACATACGTGTGTATACGTGTGTGTGTGTATATACTGCACATATGATATGTATGTGTGCGTATATAGGTCCACGTCAGTTGCTAGGGAACCCAGGCAGTCTGATGAGAACCGGGCTACTGGAATAAGACATAAGGACAAGGGTGGAATACATGGAATTGTTGGAATGCTACTACTTAAGCAATCACGGAGATATTTGCCAAGGATGCGGGACCTCTGGATACTTTGAGCTCACAGATGGTTTTTTTGTCAGTCCTGATGAGGGGTTTCAGTGTTCCAATGTCCATAAGCACCAAATACTATCACAACTAGAGATCAATGAAACACAACAACAGTGCTGCGGCAGGGGAAAACCAAGATGACAGGTGAGCGGGGGGATGCCATCATCACCCCCACAATCCCAGATTGGGTAACAAGCCCCAGCAGACCCAGATACCCTCAACAGAAGGCCATTCAGCAGCCCTTGAAGATCATATGTAAGATCATACGTATGTTGGAAACCTGGAACCCCCGAAGACTACCGAGGCTGAATTCAGAAGATCTTCTTAGAATGTTGCGTTTACAACAATCCCAACCACAACCATCACAGAGGCCAGTAAGCTGATACACAGGGCAGCAACAGCAGCAGTAATTCTTGAGATGCAACACCCTCCATGGAAGAGATGACTAGAGGCTAAGAAAGGAGGGAAGCATGTGAAAATTGTTACCCGGGGCAAAATGAGGAAAGGGGCACCGAGTAGATACAATAAGCTTTCTACTTTACAGGCACTCAAGACTGCCAAAAAAAAGATTAACAGCTCTAAGAGATACACTAAAGAAGTAGAATTATAACAAACAGAATGTGAGCTGTCCAGCGTATACTGGCAGTGGCAGGTCAGATGCCCCAAGAGCTGAGATGGAAATCTACTGGAAGACGGCATAGCAGAAAAGAGCACTGAGGCTAAATGGCCAGTGGACATGAGAACTGACCACAGTGACATGTAGGCAGTAGTCCAAGAAGGGGCGACAAAAACGAGGGCAGCTGCGGGCCCGGACATGATCCACACCTGGATGACGACAAGAAAGCCTATGATTCAGTGCCACAAACATGGATACTGGAATGCCTGGAACTGTATAACATCAACAGGACACTTAGAACTGTGGAAGATGATTCCTTGACGCCAACTCCACGAGTCAACATCAAGTGTGGCATACGCCAGGGGCAAAATGCTCTGTCTCCAAAACGGGGTAACAATCAGCCACCTGCTCTACATGGATGACTTCAAGGGATGCTAAAGTCGATTGGCGGGGAAAAATCCACTGATTTTTCTCAAACAACAACAATAAGTCATAGTTTTCAGTTATCTCAATATTTACTGCATGGACTGGGAAAAAAATAGGAAAAGTTGGCAGGAAAACTTGTCAGGGAGACACAAATTTACTTGACAGCCATGAAGTTTTGTCCACGCCCTGTCATGTAAGCATGCATTGGCGCTGCACGTGTGTTAGCTTCCTGGTATTAGCTGTCATGCATGTAGCCTCCAAGTTGTAGCCTCTGGTGAGTCCTTGAGAATAATTTGCATGATAACTAATTCATGGCACATTTTTAGCCACGAGAGGCTGACGTGGGACGGAACAGAACGGTTGGTTTTGTATGCAGGTTCATAGAAACCGCTTGTAAAATATGCAAAAGTGCAAATGGCGTGGTGTGAGGTGGCCAGTTGGGGAAGACAATGGTCGTTGTGTTCGCCATGAGCAGAGAGGGTGGTGAGAGGGAGCCAGAGTTTGCTGTAAACAAAGATCCGAACATGAGCACCCTCTCAACCATTAAAATATAGTAATTACTATACAGATCTAATTAGCTCCCTAATTAAATTGGGAAAAGAAGCATGCAATAAAAACATAACAATGCTGCTCGGTGTGCAGAGGAGCTCACTTTTACCCGATGACATTTCAAGTGTGGAGTCTGAGCTGCCTGGTTTCCGCGGAGACCTGCTTTCCCTTTAACTCGATCATGTGTGGAGAGCCTTGACACGTGGAGTCGCGGAACTCCTGGAGAGCGACCTCTTCATGTTTTCACAGTAAACAACCCCTCCAAAACTCTCGCTCCCTCTCCTCCGCCTCTGAACAGTGGCCTCCTTTCAGGGCCATCACTTAAGGGCCCTATTAATAATTTGACAAGTTTTCTCAAAGATTAATTACGGCCGGCCTACGAGGCTGCAATTACGCAGGGTGGAGAGACTCTGTAAACCTTCTCCAGCTCCATTTCAGCCTCCTATTTTCCACTTATCAAGATGTCATTGAGAAGGAGGTCTTTCTGATGCATAAATCCCAAGTATTTGGATGGAAATGAGCGTCACGGGTCCTGGGTTTGCATCAGAATTATGAGTAAATCTTTCAAATATTGACACGATAATAACGATTGCGTGTGTTTTATTTTGGCGGGACAGCTACGCAGAGCTCGCTCCGCTGAGAAAACCGGCATGTTGAGATATAGATTTTTCGCCTCAAATCCATTGGAGTTCGATGTGAACATGAGGAGCAGCCGTTCCCCGGCGTGTTCACCGCAATCGGTGGCAGTTGTGGCTCGATATGATGAAGTGTTGAACTCGTGACTGCGAGGGGAGGCGGCGGCTAGCAGCCCGACGCCATACATCACTGCTGAAGAGTGGACGGCTCCTGTCCTCCACAGCAGATGGTTTCTAGCAAGCCAGCCGGCATGTGTGTGTGTGTGTGAGAGAGAGAGAGAGTACAATGCAGTGAGTGTCTCCTTGCTGCGGTTAGCCTGAGATAAGAGCCACCTGCCTGTCCCATCACCCCTCCCACCTCTCCTCTCTCTTCACATTGCTCACTTCATCTCATATACATACGCAGCATACGCGCTATCGATGTCGCCGATTTGCTGCAATTATTCTTATTTCAGATATGTTTTCCACCAATGTCCTCCACAAACACCATTTTCAAGTATCTCAAATAAAAACTATTGCCTTGCAGTGTTGGAAGAATCAAACGTGACTGCCTGTTGCCCTAGAACATTCATATCAGTGGAATTGTTTGCATGTAAGATGGAAATATGGCCCATGCATGATGAGGCATTCGGTGCATGTGCGGACGCAGTGAGGAAGATGGTGGACGAGGAGGTGAACTTGGTGCACAAAGGCCAGATTGTTCCTCCCGGCTGTCTGTCCATGATAACAATGAGCCATTCATTTGCCCTGCGAAGGGCCCTAATTAATTCCAACTTTACATTCTGACCTACAATCTCCCCCCTGCTCATCCCCTGGTCTCTCCCCCCTCAGATCCATCAGTTAACCCATCCAGCCGGCTGACTTCACCCTCTTTATTCCCTTCACTTTTCACATGTTGTAAGGAAAAAAAAAGTCTTTGGCAGAGCATTTTAGTGGCATATAGTCTTTTCACCTCATGTTGAAAACGGCATTTAGGTTGCAGTCTTGTGTCAAGATTAGTTTTTATCCCTTTAAAAGTCACTATAATGTCAAGCATTACTCGTCAATAATGCTTAGTTAATTGAAGTGTGTATGTGGATTTGGCAATGTGTCTCTATAGAGCAGCATACAACCAGTTTATGACTGTTAGGCTGCACTTTTTAAATAAAAACACCGGGCAAGTGAATGAAAGTGAGAACAGGAAACACTGTAAACAGGAAATGGGGGGTCGGTAGGTTAAGTGCAGAAATGCAAAATGGAGGCGCAAAGCTAAGTTTTAATAGGATGCTGTTCATGTGGAGCAGGCGTCACTGCAGCGCCATCGAAGGAGCTCTACACAACATTTTCACAGCTTTATTTTTCTTTAAAAGAAACAGTAAGTTAGCGCCTAGTCACACCGCTATCTAACAAAATGATTCGAAAGTGTGTGCCACATCCCTGCTTCTCACGCTGCCTCCACTATATCAGACTCTCATATTTTTGTTTGACAAACAGCATTCAAATTCCTTATGGTGAGGGTCTGAAAACCTGGATCAGGCATTGAAATGCCACCCGATTCCAGTATGGACTCTACAGCATTCGATTTTTAGGGGAAACTTTCAATTTGAGTTGTATTTGAGTGACAATTGTGGCCTCGAATTAGCAATTGTTTTAATTACAGATCAGATTCTGATCTTTTATGATATTACATCAATAATATAATATTCACCATTGCAAAAGGACAACAAAGGTTAAAAAAAAACCCAAAACAAAACATAGAACAGTGGCGCCATCTGCCCATAAACCCTGCAGGTAGAGCATCTGTAGAGCACCCTGATTTAGTCACTATGGGAGAAAGTCCCATCCCTCCTCCCCCACTCTTTACCCACACTCCTCCTTGACACCGCGCACTTGTCACCACACGCACACGCGCACACACACACACAATTCAAAATGGTCCCTTTGCCGCAGCCTAAGCTTTTGCTCTCCTCCTGTCAAACAGAGCTTGGCGCCGCTTCCTTTTTCCTGCCCTACATCCGAGAGAAGGGCGCCCGAATCAAGGGGGTGGGCGTGGGTGGTTGGGGGGAGGTGGGGTGACGTAGAAGAGACAGAAAAGGGGCAGGAGGGACAGGCGAGTCAAGAGAGGGATGTAGATGAGGGAGATGGCATGAAATGCGAGGGAGGATAAAAGAGGGGAGGGGTGAGGTGTTGGCGGCGGCGGCGGCAGTGGTGATGGGGGCGTCTGTGGGGGCACAAAAATGAGGAACAGAGGCCGCTTTGTCGATAGCAACTTAATGGCAATCATTCGCTGCCCTCGCTCAACCAGCCTCAAAGAGCAGCAGTCTGTGTGTGTGTGTGTGTGTGTTTGTGTGTGTGTGCCTAAACATGAAGGAGCTGTCTGCCTCCTTCCAAGAAACACATGGAAACACACTCTCTCTCACACACACACACACACACACACACACACACACGCACAAACTCACAGGATGCCGGGTTGAGGTAGCTGCGTGAAGCTTAGCTTGGCACAGGTAGACCAGATAAGTAACTTCCTCTTTTGCACAGAGGGGATTATGGAGGTGGCCAACAAAAATAATATGTCTGCAGCTGTGAAAAAAAAAAAAAGAAAGGTAATGAAATAAATTTTGGCCAGATGTAACGATGCACGGGCAATTCTTTAAAGACACGTGGGCGCAAATGTGGGGGGTTTATGCAGCCTGCTTTGTTTTATCAGATGTCTTCAGATGATATTGAAAGCGGTTCTCCTGGGTCCAAAACCTGCAAACGGAATATTTCTGCCTTCTATTTAACGTTGCGCTGTGCATAATCACAAACTCTGGGTGTTCAGTGACAAGCCAACACAGATCAAACAAACGAGCAACCCCTCCCTTCCTGACAATCCTCCTTAAACCTCTTTTACTGTTTAATATCTTCATCCGTGTTGAATCTATTGGAGCCTCTCTTTTTTTTTTTTTTTTGCTTTTGGTAAGTGGCAAATTACAGTGTGTGGAGCGAGAGCGAGAGGCATGTGGCGAGCCCACAGCTCTCAAGTGTCCCCTTGATGGTTATTAAAGGTGAATGTCTAACAGGAGCACAGCAGCAAGGAAAAGGAGCACAGCAGCAAGGAAGGACGGCGATGCAGCATGTGACTGCTGGCTAACTGTCCCGTCAGTCCCTGTTTCTGGGCAAAGATCAGGGAAACATCCATGGGGATTCAAGTTGTGAATGAGGACTGAAGGGTTTTACATAATAATGACATTCAGTGATCCCCTCCGTGGACCATCACCTTATCGTGGTGGAGGGGTGTGTGTGTCCTAATGATCCCAGGAGCTATGTTGTCGGGGGCAGCAGCCCCCGGTAGGGTCTCCCATGGCAAACTGGTCCTTTGATGTGTTTCTTCCCATATGCGTCTTTATGGACCTTTCTTTGTCTGACCCTTCACCCAAGACCAGTGTGCCCTGCCCAGAGGGTTACTGGGGCCCCACCCTGGAGCCAGGCCTGGGGGAGGAGGCCCATGGGGTCTGGTCAAGTCCAGCCCGAGGCAGTGATAGGGGTCTGGTTCAATGTGGATCGGACGGCAGGCCGCTGCTGCCCCCGCGACCCGGATAAGTGGAAGAAGACGAGACATTCAATGATCAAAAATGGCAGTAACCAAATACGGTTACCTATATGATGGGTTGCCTTTTGGCGGCCATCTTGGTAAAGCCCCCAGGTAGGCTATCTAAATGATTGAAACTCACTTATAAATCTTGCTCAAAGTGAGTTTCAATGGACATTAAAACTGCATGTTTAGATGCAACTCATAAATCATGGATTCACTCATGATTATGATTTTGTGCCCGATCCACCACAAGTTTAGTTGCTGCCATAATATCAGAATTGAAAAAAAAAAGAATTGTAGTTTTTTTGTGTTTTTTTTTTTTTAACTATTCTTGCACATTTTCATCGTATCTACCAAGCATTATATCAAGGCCAACTTCCCACATGGGTTTTCATAGCAAACCATCTGGTGAATCTCCAGGTGAATTTTGCTAAAAACTGAAACAGTTTGGTGACTTTACACCAAAATAAGATTTGAAATGCTACTCCTCAACGATGTTCATGCACAAAATTTCAAACTTCTTTCTTGGCTCTCCCCAAAGTGACATGGTGCAAATAGCCCTTCCCAATTATCATGCTGATGGTGCACAGGATGGAGACTTTGTTCCCGTCTTCAGTGTGACCAGTGCACCAGGCCACAGGTGTGGACGCCCGGTGGCTGTTTAAATAAGCAGAGCTCAGGTGGGCGTGAGGATTTCACTGGTGGTCCCATGTGACGAAAACTGTGGATCTTATGTAACCAAGACTTGTGTTATGATTTCATGAAGCAGGTTAACATGCATGAATTAACTCCATTGTCGCTTGGGAGTGAAATTTTCACCAAAAGATATTTCCTGCAGTTTTTGAGTAGCAGTAAGTGAAAAATAAATGCTTATTTGAGGTTGTCATTGAGATTTAAAGGATTGGTGGGTTTTTTTTCTTTTTTTTTTTCGCTTCGACGTTCCCTCCCTCTCTTCCTCTTCGCAACGGAGGTTTCTCTAAGGGCTCCATTCATTCTGCTTTCTGAGTGTGCGACAGCCAAGACCTGGCTACAACCATGTCCACAGCCTGGGTAGTCCGGTGTGTGTGCGTGTGTGTGTGTGTGTGTGTGTGTGTGTGTGTGTGCATGTGTGTGTGTGTGTGTGTGCGTGTGCATATGAGAGCAAGACAGTGAGTTTTGGTTTGTAAGGGTCTCTTTCTTCAGGGTCATTGAGCGCAGGTGACCACAGGAAGTTGTTTTCCAGTGCTTTTCCAGTAGTGTGCGTGTGTGTGTGTGTGTGTGTGCTCAGCTTAGGACTGTCTCACCACAGGAACTTCCTCTTAGGGCAAACACACACACACAAACAGAAACACAAGGATTCCCACATACATTGGTACACCTCCCCCCCCCGCGACCCCAGGACACAAACAAAATTTCTCAGGGACCGAACCTGTGTGTCGTTCATCCGGCGTCGCCATCAGCATGTGTGAAGAATCGATACAAATGATGGTGTGTTCATGGGACCTCGGAGACTTTCGCATTGATTTCTGACTTTTGCGTCGGCGATTATATGACACAACGTTGATTTAATGTGACTTCGGCAAAACCTCACAGGCCGTTCATTGCTCTTACTGTCTGATTTTATTAGTTTTTGAGCACTCAAGGCCATAAATGATCGGACCCTCCCCCGTCACGGCAGGCATGCCTCGTTATTTTGAGCGGCAATTTAACTGGCAGGAAAGTGCCAGGCTCCTACATCAAATGAGCTCAAGCATGACTGTTTTCTATATTAATCAAGCAGACATTCCAAGCTGATGGAATTCTGTTGCTGTTGGCTGCGGGCCAGCTGCTACTTCTTAAGACGCCTCACACTGAAATGACATGTTAAATGTGCGGCGTGTTTGCTCTGACTTTAGGGGTCCAAGCAGTGAGGCAATCGCCGCCCGGTGGCCTGGAGCCAATCAGAGATGGAGGGATACGGAGTAAGTTCTATAAACACGTACAGTTTGCCTTCGATAAGTCCCTTTTCAATCGGTTTTAAAGTGCATTTATGTGTGACTTTATGACTTCATCAGAATAACTGCGCCTAGCGCGGCACAGTCCATTTACAAAAATAACAAATTAATTGAATTGGATTTGGACACCCTGTTAACCAGGATAACTAGCTTCCGCTAAGTCTCAAAAGAGTTAAAAGACAAATAAAAATAAAGGTTATGATGTTTGAGCTTTAGCAGGATTAAATTAAAAAAAAAAAAAAAAAAAAAAACTACAAGGCCGATTTTCATTAATTTTGGTGGAGGGGTGGAGCATGGGCCGACGTACAACCAGTTAAAGTGACAGAACAATACTTTATTTTTAATTGGCAATTGGTAGAGGTCTACACTGTCTGAATGCCCGTCTATCAGCAGGATTGCACAAAAATTTTCATGAAAATTTTGATGGAGCATGGATATGGGTCAAGGAATTTAACGAAAAACAGCCCCTTTTTATTTGCAGGGCACTTTTCACACAGATCTGAAACAGCAATCGATAAGAGTGGCGAACCTCTAGCATAAGCTTTAATTTGAAGCTGAACCACGTGAGTCTTTTCAGTTTTATTATGTAACTTTTTTTTTGGAATTCATTTTTAACGTGGAGCCTGAGCAACAAACATCTGTGGCTGGCTCAGTCAAACATGGGCCGCCACTGTGTATGCTCAAGCTAGCTAGTCTAGCTTGCGAGCAGCTTTTAAAATCCATTTTTTACACATTTCGGCTAAATATGCTAATAAACTGTGCTCCCGTGCGCCTCAAAAAAGGCGCTCACTGGCCAATAAGCTCTCAACAATGGCTCGAGCTCAGTCCTGTATGTAATAATGTTATTACAACAAATTACAGCATCGGCAGCTGCTAAAACAAACAAGTCATATATTAGGCAAACGCAGTCTCCAGGTTTGGTCCAAACAAACCACATAATTCATCATGTGACAAGCAGAACGGATGATTTAACATCCTGTAATGCTTCAAAGGAATGCAACCAGATGTGATGCTCAGTAAGTTCTTTTTTTCCCTGTTTTTTTTTTTTTTTTTTGCGTAACACATTTGGAGCCCTCGACGATGCCGCATGCGCCTGCACCCTCTTTATATTCCCCCTGCATCATGGCTCGGAAGCGGCAAGTTTCCCCAAACACAGGCGTCTTTATCTGGTGAAATATTGCACCTGCGCTCGTTGCAGAGTGGACGGCTTCTGCAGGAAGACTTCGCCGCCGCCTTTCTTGTCACTGGCTGTTTGGAATCTGGAGGAATCCCAGCTATGCGGGCAATCTCTGCAGCCATTGACAAATTTCTGTCTTCGGGCCGGCGAAAAACGCACACACACAACAGGCCTCTCGTGTGCACGGAATGCACGCACACACACGTACGCGGACACACCTCGGCTCGACTGGCCTGTCATCACGGGCTTGTCAGCGTGCTGCATCTGTGAGCGGTAACAAGAGCCGGTGGCTGGCGGCGCCCTCATAGCTGCCTGACAGAGATCAATTTCCTCCGGCGGAGAGAGAACAGGATTGGACGAGGTTTCCCCTCTAACGTTAACTTGAAAAAAAGAAAAGGCATCAACAATGTACCTCAACGGTAGATGATGCGGTATCTTGGACAACGTGTGGCATATTTTTGAAACAACATCAGAGCACTTATTCATCAAAACAAGCATGTGCATTTGGTTTTCGGCCCGGAAATGGGTCTTTAAATCAACTCTCAGCAAACTCTCCTGTTTCCTCTGTAACCTGCATAAACGCATTTGTGGTTCTCACCTCCAGATAATGACTCATCTGTTGTTGTCAGCAGCAACAACATATAACAGCCCATTTTAAGGTGCTTTGAATTCACCTTTGTTCTTCCTGTTGTGCTGATGTAAGAAGAAAATCTTCGGCTTGACGGGACGGCGGCACGCTTTTGGGATATACGCAGAATTGTGGATCACAATAACCAGTTTACAGCTGATTTTACATGACAGAACTAAGGAGAACACAACCACAAAATGTTATAAAAAATACATTTTTTTTAATTCTAAATCACATTCCTTTGCGTCAGTTAATATTGGCAGACACTGTGCGGTTCTTATAAAATTCCGTATACATGTGTTGCCTCCTACGTTTACATTTTTTTCCACAGGAACGGGAAACCTGCAATCGATTGCTCTTCAGCGTGTGATGCAAAAAAAGAAAAAGAGGGAAAAAATGGCCATGCAAACGAGAGCAAAAAAAATTAAAACATATGTTTCAAATACAAAGCTTACTGCAAAGGAAGTTATCTGTCTCACACTGGATAAATCAGTTTACATATTGTAAAAGGAGTGGGAAGAAGGAGTGGGTCTGACAAAAATTTTTTATGAGAACTAATTTTGGCTTGAAAGGGTGTGAGAAAGGTATTCTAATTGGTTGGGTTGTCAGCTATGGAGAGATCAAGAGAGTCAAGAGGAGCAGAGGTTCTGGAACGCGACGGCTATGCCTGCCTGTCCTTGCTGAGGTTAAGCTACAAACCAGTCTTCCACCCATTTGTCACCATCTGAACGCAGAGAGTTTGGGTTTGCCGTCGACGCATCAGCACCGAGGCAGCGCTTCATGACATCATCAAAAGCACATCACAGCTCAAAGCCATAAATCACAAAGCCTAAAGCAACAAGGACATCCAAGCGAAAATCATTATCTTAACGCCATCACACAGTCTGTATTCCACCCCAAACAGGCTTTTGTACAAAGGGTTGGAAATCAAAGGGCGTCTGATTTAGATTATAAACTTTATTTAATGGCAAAAATTCCTCACTGAGATCAAAGCTGTCTTTCACAGAACCCGGTTCAGCATGTACGGTGTTAGCATCCATGAAAACACAGCACAGTATTCTGGAGAAAATGCTGCATTTTTTAATGAGACATGTTAAGAGCAGGTGGTGGAATTCGCAGCAGTGATTAAATTGGTCGAGTGAAACGGAATGAGGAAATACTCTTACGATTTCAAATCTTATTTATTACCCTTTAGATCCAAGTGAAACTACATTTCAAGAGACTCGCGTTTCTGTGTTGGGACGTATTTCCACCAACCGAAAGATAACACATGAATGCTAGTAAGCTAGCTACGTGCCCCGAGCCACTAGCGTTTGGAGAGCGGCGGACCGGAGGAGGTCGCGGGTGGAAAAACGACAGATTGACCATTTTTAATTGTTTGTAAACTCCAAATAGGTCTGCCATGCGAGTGGGGACGTGATCTAAAAAGGGCTAAAAATGCATGTTTTCCTCTAAGCTGAGACCTTTTAAGTGTTAAGCTCTTACCGTCAAAACAAAAACCGTCTAAAGAGGAAATTATGCGGCATGCGTGCCAGCGCCTTTCTCTGGATTCAGTATAGATGCCAGCACATGGAAGCCTCCAGTGTGAGTCTATTTCACACTTAACGGCCCCGGCTCAGCCCGTCTCACTTAGTCTTTTAACCTCCGCTTCATTTAGTTTCTCCTTCCACAGCCCGTTCCACATGATGTCTCTCCTCCTGTCACCTAATCTCCATCTTACACCGGGGGGACGACAATGGAGACATTAATATTATAGCGATTTTCCATCCCCTTCACCGACACCTCGGTCAGTAACAGTTAGGATAAAAGACTTTAGAGGTTTCACATCCTCTTTTCCTCCACAGCTGCGTGGAAGCGCGCACGTGTTTTTCAGCATGTGCCATCTCAAATGAATTTTCCTGCGCCGGGCCAGTTATGTTTGGGTGGATTTGACTTGCAAATGTCCCCCAGCGCATTCGTTGTATTTGAATGCTACTATCTGGATCTCAAATCGCACCATTCAGGTGGAGGCCTGTGTGACGTGGGCTGGGCGAACAGGGGCAGCTGGAAAAAGAAGTTGATTTGCAAATTCTGGGTCGGAAAAGATTAGAAGAAAAAAAAAAATACTCGCATGGAAATATATTTGCATGAGTGTCACTCGGTTCCAGTGTCATGCATCTGTCAATGATTCTTTGTACAACATGAAAAACAACCAACCGACGCGTCATGAAACGGCTCGTGACCATTTTATAACAGAGCATAAACCCACATATGACACCATGTTGGATATGTTTCTGAGCTTCCTGCACTGCTTCACATGATTTGGTTTCTTGCACATTAAGGTTGGACGTTCAGGGCAAAACACGGGCGGGGAGAAAATCATAATCAAGTCATTAGTCTTTCTGCACCAAGATCAAACCTATGCAGGATGAAAACTTATTTTTGGAGCCGACATGTCTGCTGCAAAAGTTGTTGCATGAGAAAATTAAGTGTCCAGTCGAACCGCAGATTCTTTGGGATTGTGATCGTCATAGTCACGGTTGCTGGTGCGTCTTTGGTACAGATTATTGAGTTGTTCAGCTTTTTTTTTGCTCTTTAAAACGAAACGAACAAACTTTTTTTTTTAGGTGATAGGTCTGAAATTTGGGCAAAAACTCGTGGACTGAAACATTCAAGATTCATTGTGGCAAGTTTGTGCCAGCAGCGTACAAGTGAATGAGTGACGTGGGCGACGCCAATCCCAAGAGGCGCGGTTCAGCTCGACGCCACCTGCCAACAGTCCCAACAGTCTTCCGCTGCAGGAAACGGCCGGTTGACTCCACCTGGAAACGACATGCGGGACCGTTTTTGTTCTTTGTAACGCCAGCAATGCGTGAGATGCTGCTTTGAGGTGGTCCATTATGGAGAGACTGCGTAAAATCCTGGTTTAGAAAGAGGGAGGGGGGGCCGATGGTTAAGATCTTAGCTTGTAAACGCCCCGCTCTATGAATTTAGCCCGGCCATTTCAGTGCACATTGCTAATTAACAGAATTCAGGAGTCAATGCAAAAGATCATGCGACATTTTTAGAATTTTTAACGGCCCATAAACACAAATCTCTACCTTTAACATTGTAAAGTATATTTAAATGGCCTTGATTTTACTTAAATCTGTTAATTCAGTTCATTCGAACTAAAAATTATGAGAGACATCAGTTATAAAAGGGAAAGAAAAAAGAAAGACAGGAAAAAAAAGGGAAATCTCAAACATGACATTTCAGATTAAAACTTCAGAGTCAGACTCCTTTTTTTACAGATTTACTTTCCTCCTCGGAGAATCAGTCTTTTCAGTACCTGAACCACTAAGGTAACTATTCACCTCCCACTGACGCAACTGACCTAGTTTCCTCCCGTTACGTCCGTCGTTGGCGTTACAGGCTACGCGGCGGCTAAAAGACTGCTATTCTGTTCATGGAACGCTGCACAATTCAAAGTCTGTTAGCCATTACACACATGCATTCACATGTGCATGCAACCTCCCTAAACACACACACACACACACACACACACACACACACACACACACACACACACACACACACACACAGAGTAAATGTGATGTGGTATAGTGAGCTGTCAGACCGCACTAATTCCTCTTTTTATGTGTGTCTGTCCTACTGTGTAGCAGAGGGATCAGGTTGTGCCTTTCAGGATAACAACTGAAGCTCTAAACTCTTAGTGTTGTGTGTGTGTGTGTGTGTGTGTGTGTGTGTGTGTGCGTGTGTGCGTGCGTGCGTGTGTGTGTGAACAACAATTGGCTGCTTAAGCTGCAGAGAGCCTTGCAGCCACGGTGTCGCCAACAAATATCCACTGGCTGTCAGCAACGGACCAAGTTTGTGCGCGCGTGTGCGTGCGTGTGCGTGCGTGTGTTTGTGTGTGTGTGCGTGTGTGTGCGTGTGCAGATGAGCCAACTTCCTGCGGTGGATTGAAGTTAAGTGCCGCTATTACACTTGGGCCTCCAGTCGGGGCTTCATTGTGGAGGCAAAAGACTCGATTATATCAACAGATTAACACGCGTGCAAGCATACGCATGCATATATATGCATACATATGAGTCCAGCTCCGGTTTCCAGCGTAACATGAAGACTTATCAGCAGCCTCCTTTCGCACATATCATCTCCTCCACACTCTTTTAGGACAGACAGACCCTCCAGTTTCTCCCTTGCTGCCTCCAGCTGCTCTTGTTGCCTTCCTGGCCGCTGTTATCGTCCTCCTAACAGGGGCTCAGCCGGCCGTCTCCAACAAAGAACCGGGCTTCATAAGATTTAGGCTCTTCAGCTGCTCCATAATCCAGCCCGCAAAAGATTTAGCGTGCTCCTCCGATCTCGGCAGAGGTGAAGATGTCTTCCTAAGAACTGAAACTTTACAAAAACCGGCGGTGGGGGTTGTAATATAATGAGCTAATACGGAATTCGGTGTACGGTTGTGCCCAAAAAACAGTGTACATTCTATGTTGTCAAATAAAGCTGCTGTTTTTTTTTTTAATCGCCATTTTGAATTCATAGTAAAGTGTGAGTGTAGCAAAGGAAAGTAAAACCACAGTCAGATGTGCTGTGAGCCGGAGACGTGCGTCTCCGCCGCCCACGTCGGAAAACAAAAAAAAAGAAAAAGAAAAAAAGAGGTTCGATTTCTGAGAAAAACTTCTGGCCCATAAAGAGAAAAGGTACGGCGGCTTTCGCTTTTACACCTTTGTTGTTCCGTGGCGTTGCAACGCCTCCCCTTGATGCAGCCGGCGCTTTCTTCGGCGAGCTGGGACCAACATGAACCTGTAAGCACGCGCGGTCAAAAGGTGGAGAATTAAGCTCCGAAAACCAGATTCCCTTCTTGGAGATTTTCTGCGGGCGATTGGGAGGACCTCTTTTGCGAATCCCACTTTGCCTGGGTCCAGAACTTTGAATCCTCCCTGCTCACAAATTCATCCGCCGTCTGTGTACAAAGCAGTAAAGTCTATGTGCCTTGCTGAGAATAAATGAATATGGCGGCACTATTGTCAAGGTCATCGCTGGAGAAAAAGACGAATAATAGCAGGAGTGATGGCTGCTATTGAGGCACCTCTGAATTTAAAAGATTAAAAAAAAAAAAAGCACCAATTACTGCTTTGAAGGCACTGGCATGGCTGCAGTGTCAACTTCGAAAACCCACTTTTGTTAAGCTCTCTTGTGATTGGTTAGGAAACCAACGGAAATTGCTCAAAAATGGAGGCAATGTCCAACTGGAGGTGACGCCTATAGATGTGCGCATGGGAATCGGCAAGCGGGGAACAGGATTTTGGGACCAAAAGCATCCCAAAGCAGTTTTTAAAAAGCCCAGATTGGCTGAGTAACCCCGCGTTAGCTTGCGTCAGCTGCTGGAATGTTTAGCCACCAACGGCCGGCGGCCCGGCTGGTCACCGGCGACATTGCGAAATATTCACACAGACTGGATATCGAACCTAACGGACACGATCTGAACTTTCATCAGACTTCACTGAAACCAAAAGAGCTAATTTCACCCGGTTTCGCTGAAATCGAAACGACCGATTTCACTCAAGTTTCCGTTCGACTTTGGAGAAGCGTCATCCATCGCAGCCCGTGGTGCTTTCCTAACTCGGGATTTCCAAGTTCTGACATGTATATTCCATATCTATGTCAAATCTGTAAGAAAAAAAAATGCCTTGATAATATTCAAAGACTTTTGTTGAATTTGTGTCCCAGTATTTCTGGATTGAACCCAGTGATTTACG
>CAAKHG010030567.1:10741-27060 GCA_901007715.1 Dactylopterus volitans | reverse complement strand
TTTTTGTTTTTGTTTTGTGTCAGGTGTCAAATCTGAATAAGAAAAACATCACCCTAATGTTGTCACGAGGGTCAACTTAGGTTTGATAAGTTGCTGTTTCCCCGAGCAGGACTTGAAAGGAACTTTCAAGTTGCAATTTGGGAATTATAAGCTCCAATATTCATGATCAAGCTCAAGATGACTTAGCCTCTGCTTCAACTTTTGCCCTTCTTTTGACCTTGTTCACACTGGAGGTAACTGTTCTTCAAGTCAAGTATGTGCTAAAATGGGTTATATTTCTGAGCAGCAGACAGCATCATCCGCGGTCATGCGTACGTAAATAGTCTACATTTGCAGGATGAATAATTAATGATTCCCTCTTATTCGGATCAACTAACTAACAAACTAACTAATTTATATTCATTTCCTCGTGCAGAAACCGGTACCGATGTCTACATGAGCCCCTTTTCCACCAACATTTGCAAGAACTTTTATTTCTAGGAATTCATTTGCCTGGGTCAAAGGATTCCTGGTAATCTGTGCGGTTTGCGTCTCCACCGCACCCCAAAGTCCCAGAAAATGTATTCAAATCAGGCTGATGACGTATGGGGGCACACAGCCTCACCCCTCAAGAATCCGTGGGAATCTGAAAAGTCCTACCCCCCTACTAGGTACTTTTTTCAGTGAAAGTTTGGGCTGGAGGGAAAGTTTTTTTTTCCCTAGGTAATTTCTTTGGAAACGTGCAGAGGTTTTGCAAAACCCAAAGTATATGATGAAAGTTCCTGCAGTGGAAAAGGGGCAATGACGGTTGTGTTTCTCTGTTCCCTAGAACAGAGGAATCTGAATGTAAGGCCACAAACTAAAATCACTCGACTATATCTATTTCCCGGTGACTTCCTGGTTTCAGTGACATCAGAACAGGCCAATCTCACAAGACAGAAGTAATTCATTCATTCACTGTGTGACAAGACCATGTTTGAGGCCATGAGCACCTACGTTATATTCCCACAGTGCTTCACTGTGTGGGACTTCACCATCTCTGTCCCTGCCTGGGTGACAAACACAATCACACAACCAATTTACTGTGGGACGCAAAGCTTTCTAGCAATGTTCTCAGAGGTGCCAAAGGTGGCACTCTCCAGATAAATTCACTCGAAATAAAGGTCTACCTTTTTATAGTGCAACAGTTCCAGAAAACATGAATCAGCAACTTAAATCACGAAAATACCATACTTCTAATGCATTACTTTCATGGCTTAGATATTAAAAGGCAAAAGAAAGAAAAAAAAAAATAGGAGTGAAATCTCATTGTCATGGAAACCGTTTTTTTGGCAGAATGAGCTTTGCATCGGCATATTTCCCTCGCTCTCCAGGGATTTGGGTAAACTGTGAATGTAATAATGTGATAATGAATCTGACAAACACAGAAGGTGCGATGTGATGTGGTGCTTTGTAGGTTCTCTCACTTGCCCTGATAGTAATGCGCTCCTCTAATATCCTGTTCTTTTTACACAGGCAGGAGGTATCACTCCACACGCGGCGTTATCATCTTTGTGAATGTGCAGCGAGGGCTTTCATGGAGCATTCACAGGGAAGTGCCGCAAAAAAAAGAAGAAAAAAACAACAAAGAAAAATACAAGAAATCCAGTTTATTTTCTTTTCTTCAAAATGAGTAGACGCCGGCATTTGATCGAGTGAAGGTATGCATCAAAAGCAAAGAATATAGGGGGAGGAAGAAAAAAAAAACAACACTTTGCATGTTGCAGTTTCGATGCCGCTCTGGCAGCAACACTGGCATGAGATTGAGTGCAAGCATGTTCTTGCTAAATTTCCATTGTGCACCGGAAAATAACGCGCCTCATGCTGCGGTTTGCAAGCGATTTGTGGCGGCTAGCCAGAGTCCAGCTCGCACTTCTGAGACTTATTAGCGGGATTCCGCATGTCCGTCAAACAGCTTGGCTGAAACAACCCACTGAGTAAACTTTCATGTGTAATGTCAGCCTGCAAGTGGGATGAAGCAATTTTGTTAAAAGCGCCTTCCACTATAGTGAAATTGCTGGTGGCTCCTGCGAGACTGTATAGAATAGCAGACATGCAAACAGACGCCCACACACACACACACACGCACACGCACGCACGTACGCACACACTTGCACATCCTGGCACGGGCAAGCCCACAACAGTTTCCACCATATCATTACTGTGCACCTCCGTACGGCTCTCATCCTCCCTCCACTCAGAGTCACTGAGAGCAAAATTTGATTTCCGCCTCATAACTCTCCCCATAATGCGATATCGCCAGCACTAAATTGCCAAGATAACCTTTATCAGAGTAGAGGTGAAAGCCCTGAATTGTTGAGCAGTTATTCCTCCACCAGGAAAGAAAAAACAAGGAGGGGCGATAATAGATATTTCCCCTCGGGCAAAGCCGCCGACACCTCAGTGGCGTCGCGCAGCCATTTGGACCGACAGCAGCTCGTACATAAACGCCTGGAGGAGGGTGGATGGAGAAATCTGAATAATCCGCCCGCTCGCTCGCTGCCTGCTTTTTCGCCACATTGCCAGAGAATAAGACATGTTTTTTTTTTCTGGTGTGTCTGTAAATGATGCTCTTTCAATAAAGCTTCTGCTGACTCAACCTCGGAAGGCATCAAACAGGCAGGCCTCTCGGGGCTCGCTGTGCTGATCTTTGTGCCTCAGCACCCAAAACAAAGAGTTTGTTTTCTCTTTGTTTTTTTTTCTGTCTGAAGAATAATTCAAGGACTGTTTTTTTTCTGTTTGTTTGTTGTTGTTGTTTTTTTGATGTAAAATAGATTATGGTGCATGATTTGATATCGTGATAGTAAAAAAAAAAAAGACAAACTGTTGCACTTGATTTTTTGTTTTCGTGTGTGTGTCTGTGTTATGCCACAAACTGCGAGAATCCAGGACATACAAACAAGACGGACAAACAAATTCGAAGTGAACTTTTATCAAAAGTTGCTAAAGTTAAACCGACGGGTTTCAATTCACTGATGTGGAGCAAATAGAAAAGCTGCGATGTGTAATTTCATCAGAGGGTGGCGGTGTTTTCACAACGTCACTCGAGGCTGTAATAAGACGTGGATGCCGGAAAACAAACAAAGAATTTGTGATTTTAACCACTAAACAAAACAATATGCAAGGCGACAATGGCACCAGTGTGACCTGCACTGTGTCATCAATCAAGGGGAAGCACTTCATCAGCTTTTCATCAGGAAGTTTGTGTGTGTGCGCTGATGAGGGCTCGGCATTTGCACATTTTGCTGATTATTGCAAATACAGCTGATGTTGCACACCACTCGGGCAGATATGCTCATAGTTTATCTACAACTCGGTTTTTATCTGTATAGTTACGTTTCTGCCAACTTCATTTTTCTACTGTATTTTTCCTTTCTTTCACATGCTGCTTTTTCGCTTCTCATTTTGTATCATTATTCATCTATTCTAACCTTAGAAACTCTATATTGTTTTGGCATTCGCTGTGGCCAGCAAAGAAAGAATTTCATTGTGCGGGGAAACATCTTTTCTGTGCATGACAATAAACACTATGAATCTCTGAACCAAATGTTATGGATGATATGTCGGAGCAAAGATTTCCAGCATATCAAAACAACAGCAGATAGATTTTTGATATTTGGGTTATTTTTTTTTATTTTTTTTGGTTTTATTTTTCTTTTTGCTCTTTCGAGGTTGGACGTGCTCTTTTGAACTTTACTTTTTTTTTTGGAAGAAACTAAAGAAAATTTTCCCTTGCCTTGGGGTTTTTTTTTTAATTCAAATATGGAAAAAAAAAACAGCAGTGGGAGAACATGTTCAGGGGGTGTCAGCAAGTGCCAGTGAGTCACTGCCTCACAGACAGTTACCTGTTCAAAACTCGAGCGCCGCTGTTGGGCGTTAAGTGATTTCTTCTTCTGGCACAACCTTCTTGTAGCATGTATGGGGGAGTCATTTTCTTCCACCATTATTATTGTCTTTGCTTCCCCTTTTAAGCCAATCTGAGTCACCCGCAATACAGTGGTGCCATGATCACACGTAGGCTGCCCAATTTCCGACATGTAATCACTTTTAACTCTCAGACCACTGCTGTGACCCTGATTACGCACAACTATCTGAGCACATATCGAATCGGGGCTTTTTTTTTTAGCCATGCTGTGTGATGGCGGTGCTTCCGCCATCGCCAGTATCACCGCGATCCCCCGATGAATTCCTCCCGCTTTGGCGCCCCCCCCACCCCCCAGTCGAGCACAATCACCAGGGCGGATGTTTAGCTGTCGCCGTACTGCTTTGCAAAAGCACGAAAAGATTTGGAAGGCATTTCTTTGAAATTGCTGTAGTCCGCAAGAGCTGTTTAATCTTGCTGTGCAACCTTTCTTGAAATAAAAATCATCAGTGCACACTTTCTAGTTGCTGAAACATCAACATTGGCGCTTGCATTTCATCGCTGCACAGGTGGGGAAATATTGGTCACTTTAGATTTATTTCATCATGTGGAGATCAGTTGTCAGCTATTAGTCTTGTAAACCGCCGTTTCTGTGCCGAGTGTTGGTATCTCAGCGGCCATTCGTTTATACAACATCATGAGCGCTGCCGCGAGCCACAAATTCAAGTAAGTTTCGAGACCGCATCCGCGACTGGATTGTTTCCAAGACATAGGAATGCAGCTAAACAGGAAATCCAAAACTGATCAGCGATTGCATTTCAGCTGATCCCCTCCACCACAATTTGGTGTCCATATTAAGTGTTTACTTTCATGCGGCCGAAGCCTGGCAAAATATAAATGGTGTCCTTCATTATGCAGATATGATAATGGCTTTTGTACGCGGTGCCAAAGGAGTTCAGTTCTGCTCGCAAATATGAATGGAACTCTCGTCCCATTCATCGGAGTTTCTTGCTACATTCTGATGTCTGGCTCTTCTGAAATGTTCATGATATTACACACATTTGTGGCTGTGCAAGAAATGTACAATGTCAACATGCAAGTATGATGTTGTGTGTCCACTCTGGGGTGACATCTGCTCAGGATCAACGATCAGAATCAAAAAGGTACTGAGCCACACGGCAGTCGAAAGGACTATTTGATGCATCAGTCTTGTATGAATATAGCGGCAATGAAAATTAGTGTAGCAACAACAGAAAAGGGTGTGAAAAGTTTCCAGATTAAAGGTTCACTCAAAAACAACCGCAGCCGCAGTGTGCCCCGAGGTTTTCTTCAGAACGACCCACTCGTGACCACCAGAGGTTTAAAAAAAAAAAAAAAATCGAAAACTAAAATGAAAAGAAAGATCCCGTTAAGCTAAAGTGAGATATCACTTTGAGACACTCACGGGCTCTTTGTAATAGCAGTTTCATCACTGCTGAGCCACAGTTAACAATTTTAGTTCCATTAACTCTGCTCATATTCTAAATGGGGTGAAACAAGGGCCAAATTCAATCGAGCAACTGAGACCGGCACTCTGTGCTCGCACAGTTACACAGTCTCTTTTCCAAATCCCCAACTAGTCTTTACGCTGCCAATTCATTGGTGCAAAATTATCAATAAAGTCTCTGTCTGCTGTGATTTAGAATTTCATAATTATTTTGAGCAACACTTTCAGCATTGTTTCCATAATTATGAAGTCTGTCTGATTGCGGCGAAATGGGAAGTCGCCATCACGCGAACAGGATGGAGGTGCTCAGAAGTGCTTTGTTTAGACTGAGAGAAGGCTTCGCTACCTGAGATAATGAGCATTCTGATTATCGGTGTTTGCAGGAAAATTAGAAAAACAGAGTTCCACATTGAGCTTGGTGTGAAGTTAATGGGCTGATAGCGAAGGAAAGAAAAAAAAAGGAAAACAGGTAAATTTACTATTCTCCATTTAAATTCTGGTTAAGAGTGTTTCAACCACACTGGTGACGGATCGAGCGGATAAATCTGTTTTTTTTTTCTTTTTTCTGGCAAGTGACACTCCTCCAACCAACCAGCCTCTCTTCAATTTGATAGTGTCACCAGCATATTAAAAAAGAAAGAAAAAAAAAAGTGTCTTATCACTTCAGATTTAAAAAGTTTAAAATGACAAACATCAACTGAAAACTTTCAGTACATCTACAAGCCGCGGGCATTCAAGCCAGTCACGATTTGACACTTAAGAATCACAAGCCATCTCACCTCTGGAGCGCCGCGTCTCTGTTGAATAGAGTCCCGATACGTCTGAGTTTAGAAGAGATTAAGCTGTTGGCAACGCTGCGCAGTAATGAAATGGGATTTTAGGTCGCAGGAGGAACAAGATCTTATTCTGAATCTGCACACGGGGAAAAAAAACAAACAAACAAACAATCAACACAAGGTTGATTTTTGGCCTAATACACCCCAAGATTGCATCTGTCTTTGACACAAGACACTATTAGTTCTGGGTCAGGTGAGGTTGAAAATGTTTTCCATTCCTGCATGTGAATGAAAGAATCTTAAGGTAAAAAAAAAAGCTGTCTCGCTCGGTCCAAATGTTTATCAATGAGGATTAGAAAAGCATGTTTTTTTTTTTTTTCTCTCTCTCTCTCCCTCCTTTGTGGATGTATCCCTCCACTTAACCCCCCCCCCCCCCCCGGTTTTAAATCCCTCCCCGTTTCTCTCTTCATGCCACAAAAGGTTCTATAAGCAGCCGACTGAGCAGCAGAAAAGACCTCAATGTTTTCAGGAAACCGATGATGCCTCGGCCATACCCAATGTGCCATGAGCCAATAGTGGCACTGACTTAGGGCAGGCTGGGTAATGTGCTGGCGGGCCTGACGTGAGCAGACTTGCAAGCAGCAGGCTCGAATAGTGTTTAATGGCCGAGCGTGGCTCTGGGGGCGGCCCAGACTGCGGGACTCGCCCACCCCCCCCCGCAACCAGGGCCCCCCGGTTATGGATGAATATTGTAATAGTCTGCTGTGCTGGATGACAGCGCCACTGAAGTCTCAGAGAAAGAAAAACTTGTGTATGGCGCTGCCACTGTAACGGTTTATCAAATCTGCATGCCGGCTGAACTCTCTGAACCTCGGGCTGTTTCATTTCAGCTCGCACTCCCTCCCAGGTGAAGTGCTCGACTGAGAAACGAAGTCATCGGCTGTGCCGGTGGCAGCACATGTTCAGTCAGTTCTCTCTTGACTGTGTCGTTTCAGGGATTCCCAAACTGTGGTGACGACACCGAGAGCCTCAGTTCAGTAAGAAAAAAACAAGCTCACCAGTGCACAGGCTGTTTATAGTCTTGCATTTGTCTATTTTTTTTTTGACTGAAATATTCAAACAGTCATCGTCAGGTTATCTGGCAATTTGGCAAAGAAATATGACAAGAAGTACCCATAAAAATGAATAAATAAATTCACCAGGTCAAGAAAAGATGGAAGAAAAAAGGAATGACACAAAGAATGTACATTACCCAACCAGCAGAAGGGAGACAGAACACTATATATATATATTCTATATATATGTTTATACACATACACACAGTATATATAGACAAGAAACTTGTGAATTATTGAGACACAGGTGACAACAATCAGAAGCAGAGCTAGAAAACCTGCCAAAGCAGGAAGAATTGAACTGTGAACATTTGAGGGCAAAACCAGACGTGACAGTGAAAAAAGGCACAAACACGCATGCAGTCTTCAGCAGGATGGTGGCAAACACAGACACAAGCGATAACTAAATTAAAACTAAGCATGTCCAGATGAATAAAAGACGTAACTAAACTAGCAAACCGAAGCAGCCATTGTGCCGTGGAATTGTATTGAAACAGTGTTTTTGATATTAGCGTTAAAAATGTCTTAATGTGATTTTGTTTGCCTGTTTTGGCCAGTGCTTGAACGCAGATACCAAGTTTGAATGAGCCGCGTTAAACATTTTAAAACCTTTTCTTGAGTTTTTGGATCATGTGTTGCAGGATCCACTCGAAGCCATTATGGGAAAAAGGCTTCCATGGCACAAAACACTTGCTTGAGAGAGAGAATCGGATTTTCAAGTCACCAAGTTAGTGATTAGTAGCACGGCCGATGCCGTTACCTGTCCCTTCACTAATTAAAAAAAAAAAAAAATTATGAGCCATTTCTGGGATTTCCCAACACGAACAGGGCAAATTCGTCAAATTCTGCGAAAGAAATGAAATCATTTTTCGGAGGTTGTTGTGATTATCTCATGGATCGCGTGCGAAGCATGTTTTTTGTTTCCCAAACGCGACCAGGAAGTTTTAATTACATGGTTTGACCGCCGTGTTAGACCGCACCGGTTTACCGTTTTTTTTTTTTAACACCCCAATTTTCTGGCGCCAGGCAGAATCGGGCCTTCAGATCCGGACGGCGGGCGGCTCCGGGCTTGTACAATGAGGATTAAGTCGAAACAAGCGCCAAAGTGCTTACTTTTCTGACGCGATAGTTTAATGCGAACATAATTAATTTGTACAAAAAAAAAAATGAGCCCTATTAATAAATGAGTTAAGGGAGATAAGAACTCATCACTCCAGACCCCAGGAAGAGCACCGAGACATTTAGAAGACAGAGAAAATCAGCTCCTGGCACAAAAAGCAAAAGAATAATCAGTGGGGTTTATAGTAAATGATGGAGCCTTAAATAATCTGGCAATAATAGAAAAAAGAAAAAAAAAAGGTTTTGCACAGTTTCACAGACAGCGGCGCCCAGAATGTGTGCATGCCTGAGAAATCTTTCACCGGTGTGTGACAGCTCGCCACGCTCGGGTGGCGTCCCGTGTGCGGCCCGTGCGGTTATTTCTGCAGACAGCTGGAGGTGGATGAAGTGACCTGGAATCCATTTGTAGCTGGAATTCTTTCATTCCGGGAGAAACTCTGGGAGGAGGAGAGAAAATGTGTAGCATCTGGGAGCAGACATCATCACAGCCCCACATCCACAATGGGCTGACAGGGGTCAGAGATCGCGAGAGATTGGTCCCAGGACGAACCGGAGGAAGATGCAGGACTCTGCGGCGAGAGACTAAAGAAAAATCTCCATCATTTTGTCTCCCGCCATCTCCTAAAGCTCAGTCGACAGAATTATTTTTCCGGCCGTAATATAAATCTGCGCTAGAAAGCAGCGTCATTGAACTGCAGTGAAGCAGACTGTGAAAATTGAAATCATCTCTGTACCTGGAAATCTTTTTTTTTTTTTTTTTTTTGCTGCTAGATGACTGTTGGGCTCCAGCCAAGCAACAGTAAACATAAAAAGACTCCCACACAGCCTCTTCACTTGCACTTTGTCAGGCAGCGATTTCGCCACAGACCTTCATTAGACCGTGTGGGTGTTGTTTGCTTTAGTAAGAGCAACACAACCTGACCTCCCCCCGGTTTAATTTCCAAAGATGACAAAATGCATTATGCATCTGTCCGCCGTGTTCATTAAGCGGAGGAAAGTGTCAGGCTGCGGTCCGCGAATGACAGCAGACCCTAGAAATGATCCGTCGCTCACGCGCCGCGGGATGGATCCGTGCTTTCGCGCTACTTACGCCAAATTCTGACCAAGAAATATGACGTCATAGGCAGCACTCATTGCTGCTCCATGAGCCTGTAGCCTTCCAAAGTAAAAGGCTTCCAAAATGTTTTTTTGTTTTTTTTGATAATGATGACACATTATAAAACGGTCGCTAATGACAAGGCAAGCTTCAAGGTGCGACTTGTGTGCAACAATTCATAGTTGGAAATACAAAACTTGCGCATGGAAATAGGATACGAAGAATATTCTCTGGTTGTAAACAGCCAGCCACAAATGTGAAAGTAATGGGTCTCGAACAGCAATCTCCTTGGGCAAAATCCAGTGTTTGTTTGACCCATCCCACCTTCCTGGCACAGACCTCCTCCTTTTACACAGATATGGTTCATAATGATAAAGCCTTGCTGTTTTTTTGACGAGCTGGGAGTGCGAACACAATGACTCAGCAGTTTTCTTAATGCACTCAAACCCGCCCGCGTGGCACCGGCAACAACGCTGCTTTCAAGGCTCATTCCGGCTCACGCTTTCGGTCTTCCGCGCGTCCTCTTGACGGCATCTGCATGCATTCATTTCTACCTCATGGCTGGCCGGCGCGAGCAGCTGAATGGGTGTACCTAATAAAGTGGCTAGCGAGTGCACACTGACCGCTGCAGGTGGAAGAATAATCATCGATCCCAAATGGGGTTTGATCTTCTCATTTAAACTGCACGAAAAAAAAAAATCCAGTTTGTCTGATCTCAACAACAATATATCGTATTTTAAGAAATCAAAACCAGTTGTCCCTATATCTCTCTGAAATGCAATGCTCGGTGATTATGCCTTATATATGGTGCACTCTGACTAGCAATTGGACCAACATTTTTTGCGGCGTACTCCAAAATCGAAAGGGTTAACACATAACCAAGCAGCAATGTTCTACATGTATGTTGCCTGGGGTTTCAAAGATCAGCGTTGCACTATAGGGAGGGAGGAAAAGCTCCTCCTCTGCACATTTTTTATTTTATTCCACTTAAAAATACACCAGAATTGAACATCAAAGATAATACGCTTGATCGAGACCTGATATCAAGTGTTGGCGCATGAATAATTTACACAGGTTTGCAGTCGCAGTGAAGGGCTGCAGGCGTTACCATTGCGCTTGCATGCATAAAGTAAATTAAGATAACAACTCGCGCGGCGGTGAGGCCTGTGGTGGCCCTGACTGCATATTCCGAGATCAAACCTTCGCCTGCTGCCAATCCCGAGGTGGCATTACCTTAACTGACAGCAGAGGGAGCTGTGACTGCTGCGCCGCCGAAGAAGCTCAGGAGCGTATTTTGAGTTTAATGCGAGTCCACCCACACACGCACGCACACACACACACAAACAGCGAGAGAGGGAGCGTCAATTAAAAACAAGCAAAATGCGATAGATTAACCTTTTGTTATTAATAACGCCTTAAAAAACTGGAGCAGCACAGAGCTCAGTCTCCTCTTCCTCCCCATCTCGGTTTGTTATTGACCCAGTTTGCCGTGTGAAGTCTTGCTGTCTGTCATCTTCAGATGAGGAGGAGACGGGGAGGAAGGTGGTTGGCGGGTAAATGACGTGGCAGAGAGAAAGAGAAAGTTCTGTTCTATAAGGAGACCGGGGTGGGAGATTTTTTTCTTTTTTTTTCTCTCCTTCTTCGTGGCAGCGGCGTGCGCCTTCCACGGGATCGTTTGATTGGAGCAGTAATGAGCTCAGAGCCAAAGGCTGCCATCCAGCTTCACATACGATCCGACTTCCTCTCCCTCCTCCCTTTGTTTTTCCTCATAAACTGCCATTTACACAGCTGAAATGCCAGCATCTGCTCGCTTCTCCGTCATTCTCCCACACTCAACTTGTTGTTTTACATCTGTAAACAAGGAGGGAAAATGGGCTGCATCAGAATCTTGGCTTGAATATTTTCAGACAGAGCCCGAGACTGAAATCCATCAGTCGGAAAGCGTGAAGATGGCAGCCAGTGTCACCACCCAGCCTCAGACTACTTATGAGCCGCCACTTTCATGGAACATTTTCTTTTTTTTTTTTTTTTGAGCGTCCACCAACTCCACAGAAGATGGAATAAAAAAGGTTTTAAAGCAGCCTTTTCCCAACGTCGTTCAGATGCTATCAATGTTGATGTGACTACAGGAAGTGTGTACATACTTGAATGCCGCCAGTAAGATGTGTGCTCAAGATGGACGTCTCCCTCTCTAGTGCAAATCAAATCTACCTGCAGGTACAAATAAAAGTAACCTGAACCTGAATTACCAGGTAATTTCTCTCTGTTTCCATCTTCATCTTTCGGGCCGCTGATTTTGGTCCTCACTGCCGTGCACACTCACCGTTTTACCCGCCAGGCGACAAATGGCAGCTATAAGTAAACGACTCGCCGGTTAACACTGCGGCGCGCTCGGCAACTATAGAGATGTATTATCCTCAGGAGTTGTTTGAGAGCAAATTAGAGCCACGACAAAGAGTGAATATTAGACTGACGCTCATTTGCCAGTAAAATGGCTCCAAATGAATAATAATGCTGCACTTTGTTTGCTGGGAGGTGTCGGCGAGATTGTTTGCCCGTGTTCCCCACATCAAGTGAAACATTCTAGAGTTCTGAACCAGCAAAGTGTCAGGTGGTGTGTTGTGTTTTCTTTTGCTGCGAAAGTGTTAGTGTGATGAGCTTAATAATGAATGAGGAAATACAACAAGCCTTTGGGTCTGCGGTCTGGAAAGAGTCGTCCACACCGAGATTTATGCGGAGAGCTGCATTGATTTTAAAGAAGTCAACGAGGCTGTTTTCCTTCACACCCGCGTGGACGTGCTTAATTTTGGACCTAGGCACCAACCTCCGTGCGTTACAGCATGGCGCCGGTGGCTTCGCATTAGCCTCGGGCCGCAACTCATCACCGTCTTGGCCACGACTTCCTTCCATCTTGGTCCAGGCGGCGTTTGAACACCGCTCAGTCAGGCTTCCATGCTGCCATAACAACAACAACCTGTTTTCCAGGGCATTAGTGACATCACCAACATGACGACATCACAGAGAACATACCAGAAGGAACGCCATAGAAAGGCAGCTGCTGGGATTCTGCGTGAACTGCCCTTTTTTTTTTTTAGGGTCGTGCAGAGCAATCCAATAAACAGCGGAAACACTGACAGCCCATCAAAATCCATCTAATTTTAAAGGGCACAAAGATACACATATAAAACATTTATATCACGAAATACGAGGCTACAAATTACAAATAAAAGAGATTGTGCCAGATAAAAACTACCAAACAATCTTTGACGCTGAAGTACTTTTGTCCTCGCTGATGTTCCTTGGCAAATCATCAGAATCCCATCAAACTGATGGTGACTCATCATTTGAGAAGGTCGCTTCATTTTATTGCCCTGACACACATTGTTTGTCGCAACTGTGTTGCAGAACATCATCAGGGTGGATGCTCATGTCGATGTCCTTGTGGTCGTCGTTATTCGTCATAGTTCCCTGGGTCGATGGGTTTTAAATGAGATCATGTTCACGAATTAAAAGACGAGCGTCGGGCAGTTTTGGAGTTCAGGTTTTTGGTGGGTTTTTTTTGGCAGAATTTTAAGTCAAAGTTATTTTGATCATGATTATATCTAAGGATTTAGAACACTTCTTGAAAGCACATTGGGGAAAAACAAAAAAAAAAAAAAAAAAGTGATCGAGAAGTTATGTTTCCAGTGCTGGAACCCGGTCACGCTCTCATATTCATTTCCATTTTGGAGCTGTCCACTCACGAGGCAGACATCCGAAATTAAAAGATTATTATTCATTGCAGTGATGGAAAAGGCCATTTTTAAAGATGAACTTTGAGAGTTTTTCTGGAACTGGCCAAACTAAACGGCGCGTGACTAATTCTTGTGGAAATGGAACCCAACGCAATTTGGAACCCCTGCACGGTTTGGTGGCAATGATTATCTGCTTATGATTCCCTCGGAGACGCGCACCAATTTCACAGCGGCGCCTTTCAAAAGAGCAGAACAATTCAGCAGAATATTATTTATTTAATGACAATCAGTCGATGCCAAAGTGGCCCCCTGCTGTCACTGTGAAGTTGCAATTTGTTGCTGGCCGTTTTCTCCGGGGTCTCGCATCTGCGCCTTGTTTTCCAGTTTGATTAAGATGCAGCTTGTTTGTGGCGCGGCGGCTGCGGCGGCCTTGCCGCTGCGACGCCATCCGATGTAATTTCATTGGAAGACTCATCCTATTCGGGAAATTAGTTTTGTGTAAGATATTCAATGCTGCCTTTCATTGTGCTCAAATAAATACAATAAATGTCATTTTTATTTCTTTGAGAAGCCGGCCGTCAGCGTGATACATGACGAGGGAGGAAGTCATGTAAAGTTCAGGCTTGACTTCTGCACACTGCGGTTGTGTGTGTGTGCGTGTGTGTTTGTGTGTGTGTGTGTTTGTGGTTCCAGTGCATCATTTTCCGAACTGTCATTTACCACGTTACTATTCTTACTGCTGCCGCTCATCACAGGCAGCGAATTAGCCATCATACTCTGCGGCAAACATGACTCTCTGTCAGCTAATTCGCTCTAAAGTTTATCTCCAGTGTCAAGGCGTCTGCTTGTTTAATCATAACAGTCTCCCCGTCCACGGTAATTGTTTCCAGCCAGGAGGGGGTTTCAGAGGTTTAGGAAATTGGCTTTTTATGCTGCATTAGCGCTCTCGCCATTTGTCTCCTCATTTCGGTTTCTTTGTCTCGCTCACTCTTGATGTGGTTCTCTTTCTTGATTCACTCCGCATCCCCTCCATCAATTCCGCCCTCCACTTTCAACCCGTCCCGTCGCTGTCCTCTCACCCACCCCCCCGCGCCATCTAATCAGCTGCGTTTATTTCGGCTCGTCTCCCCGTTTGTGCTAATGAACGTGATCCCTCAGTGAAATCTGCCCGTCCCAGAAGCTATAGAGGTTTTATTAGCAGGTAAACAAGCTGGCATCAGTCTCGTCGGCTGTTGTCTTCGGCTGAGATGCAGGAAATGAGCGGCATCTCAACTGAAAGTGACAAAGATTGGACTTTATGGGAGTAACAACCTTTTACAAGCAAAAGGGGTTTTATTTCATTGTGGAGCGAGTGAGCTCAGTTCGGGGACAAAAGGAAACGACATTCCAGAATCTCATCCATCAACAGTGGAGAAGCTCTGGGTTTTATTGCCTCTGCCAAGGAGGTTATGCTTTTGGCGGCATTGGTTTGTCTGTTAGCAGAATCACTCAAAGTAATGAACAGATTATCGAAACTTTTTTTTCCTTCCTCTCCCCCAGACAGGTTCGATATGTCTCACAGAACACTGCGTCAGATTTTTGTGGCGATCGTCATCATCTGCATCCGGGAGGGGTTTGTTATTCCAGATTCTTTCGCCTGAGAAATATGCATTTTCACAAGGAAATCGGAATAAGTGTATCTCTCCGAATAAAGATTGGTGGCGCGAGAGGAGGACTGCAAAATGTGAGTACAATATTAAAGTGGAGGGTTAGCGTTTTCCCCGTGGCAATGTTAGTGAGGCCTCCACCTGATGATGGGCAGAGCGCAGGAGAGGCAAAGCGTGAAATGCAATGATCCTGGCAGTTATGCAAATGCACGCAATATCTTTTTCCAGTCGCTGTAACCAACCGAATCTAAAAAAAACGGCGGCGTCTTTTACAACAGAAGGTAATAACATATCGAAACAACAGAGCTGGTTTCTGTAGTCAGGAAGGTGAGCCCACACAAAGCTCAAGGACCAGATGGATTGGGAGGGAGGGTTCCATGAAGAAGTATGTGCCGAGCAGCTTGGAGATGTGTCTGCGCAATGTTCCAGCTGCTCACAGCCATAAGCTCTGCCGCAGAAAGTTGGAATACCTCAACATTAATTCCTATTCCCAAGAAAACTAGGGCCAGAGTTGCAGGACTTGAGAAGCTTACACCCGTAATCAGTAAATGTATGGAAAAAAGTCTTACGTAAGCACCTGACTGTCCCTCTGTGACTAGATCCCTTATAGTTTTTATGCAGCACCAAGAGGGGGGCGGGAGATGCCACCTTAGCACTAATACAAGTGTTGACTGAGCACCTGGATAAGCCAAAAGCTTATGAAAGTCTCACTAACTTTGCATGTGAGCACAGATAATTCCAGAGAGTAAAAAGGTAAAATGAGTGCTTTGTCAAAAGCCAACTACAAAGATGATCTTCTGGGGCTCCAGCTGTTAAGTCTTCCAAATAATCGCTGTGTTTTTTATTTATTTTTTTTTAATTTATTTATTTTTTTTATGTTTTATCATCACACCTTAAATAATGGAGGCCTACAAGGTTGCACTTGTTCACCCATTTCATTTTCAGTACATAGCAGCGAACCAAGTGTTATGGAAAATCTCAACACAGATGGTATTGCAATAGGGGACGAATGCAGAGTCACTAAATGCACACACAGGCTACGTCACAGAACATAAAATGGTTTGACTCACGCCTTTTGCTAAGTCTAACTAAAACAAAAGACTACCTGGATGGCAACAAAAAAAGGTAATCAAAACGGTTTATTGGGGCCAATTACGTTAAAGGTCAAGAAGTGGAGCAAGTGAGCTCCGTTTCAGCACCTGGGGACAGTGTTGGATCATCACGGAACTCATCTACGCAAAAGTATGGAACTTGGAGGTTAGCCAGTGCATTTAAATATCTTCGCTGGTCATTAAGAGAAAGTGTACCCACCGACAACATAGTCGTCCTGGTTTCCATAAATAAATGTTAAAGGTAAGACAACGCTTTCTAAGATATGTAAATGTGCCAGTGCAATTACAGGCCGCAAACAAGCCCCGCTACCCCATCACCACAGCAAATCCTTGATGATCACAGGTGTCCTCGAAA
>CAAKHG010030562.1:0-10823 GCA_901007715.1 Dactylopterus volitans | reverse complement strand
AATAAAGATCTACAGCTGATCATTTTGGAATATGCATCTACATCTGTCATTTTGGCTCCATACAAAGGTCTGTAAAACCTCAGTCTGTTGCAAAATATGGCCACTGTCTGTCAGTTTGACCTGAGAGTGTTTTTTCTCTGCTTTGGGGATGCTATTTACAGTAACTCTGAACTCTAACGAAATAATCTGTCTAATCTAATAATCTTTCACTCATCAAATCAAAATGAGAAAAAAAGCTATTCTTTCTTTCCTATAGTTATTGTAATGCACTGACAGTGATTTGCAGGTGACCCCCCGCCCCTTTTCCTCGCATATTATAAGATTCATACCATACGCCGCGTATTCGCCTCACCGTTGATGGGCGTTAGCTTCCAGTTACGTCGGACCGTGGCGTCACTGCGCAGGGAGAAGTTGAGTCTTCCTCCATGCTGCGGCCCGTCACTGTCGCGTGAGGCCAGCACCAGGGCTTGGTCTTCCCAGCGAGGCGTGCACAGGTACTTCCAGGAGTAATCTCCAACCAACACTGGACTGTTGTCATTCACATCCAGGATTTGGACGGTCACCAGAGTGGAAGCTGATAAGGAGGAATTCCCTGGGAGGAAGGAGAATCCATGAAGATATGAATACGTTTAGGACAACTTACATCGATTGTGAGAGATACCAAATAAGCATCACTGCACACGGCATAGTTGACTGTAGACTAAGATGAGATGCAGTTTGCAGGTGCTTGTAACAAATTTGAGAACTTTACATAACATAAGATGTCGAATTTATCATGATGCCTGGCTCAATCTAAATCTGAAGAAGGTTGCTAGTCTGAAGACGATGAGGACAAAGTTGGACTAAATGTATTTCTTTTTGAATACAAAAAACAGGCCCAATATTGTTTACCCCAGTAATCTTGCCTGCTTGTTTGTGTGTGTGTGTTCGCGTGCAAGCGTGTGTGCGTGTATGCGTGATTACATGCAAAACATGTAAACAGTTTGAAATAGGCTGTCGCATTTCAGAGAACATGAAGATCAAGTCAAATTTCTAAACCTTGGATAATATGTATATTCATGACTAATTCCTAACTGGACGAGGTACGTGCTTGAGCTCATGGCCCTTCAGTGAAGTACTTGTGTGGTAATTGTTCATCACGATGAGAGCCATCTTACGTCCATCCACTGCAATGACCTCCATGGTGTATGTGCTGTTCTCCTCTCTATCCAATGCCTGCACAGTCTTTAGTTCACCGGAGTATTTCCCTATCGAGAAGTACTTCTTGGTGTCCCCTTGAAGAGAATATCTGGACAGTCAAAGGTAAGAAGAAAAGCACAGTTGGAGTAATGATACCTAATGCCTACGACTCCCAGGACGGGACAAGCTGATAAATATTCTCTAAACATTCAACACCGTCTCGCTTTACCTGATTGGGTGAGAATCGGGGTCATAACCTCGGATGGTGGCGATGACCCGGCCAGGTTCCTCACCTTCCCTGACTGTCACCTCGTAATGGCTATTGGAGAGAATTGGGCCTTCGTTCACGTCGTCCACGTAGATCGAAACCGTCGCCGTGGAAGCAGGACCATAACGGCCACGGACCAGAGCCACAGGGTTCTGAGCGCTGAGCACGAGGATGTACTCGCTCTCCCGCTCAAAGTCAAGAACCTGCTCAGACGTAGACACATACACACAAATGCTGTTTCAGGACTTTTGTAGACATTCAAAGCACAACATGAAAAACATTTCATCCAGTGTACGAAATGCACAAATGTACAGGACCTGTTTTGCAGTGTATCTCACATCATCTGACATGTTTTACTTTGCCAAAATTGAATGGAGGCAAAGGATCGATAACACAACAACACACACAGTACATATGCCATTATGCCGAGGGCTGTCCCAAGACCTTGGGCACCCTCATGCATATGAGCGGGATAACCAAAAATATAAGGGACACCTCTCAGTATGACCCAGTGGAGCATCACAAATTACAGTTCCAATAACAATCATTAAAGTACTGTATGTCAGCACGTATCTGAAACAGATTCAATAAAAACTGAACGGGAGTGTTGCATTTTATTCTATGGTAAACATTCAGTGGTCATAATGTTATGCTTGATCGGTGCATACTGTATATAAACCCATTTATAGCTAGCTTTGGTTGTAGGTGCTTTGCCTTTGTCGGCTTCTTCCAGAAAAGTCACTGTCGTCCCTCCTCAGAATTTTTGGCCTCCTTCGTAACTTCCATGCAGAGGAGAGCATGTGTGCGAGACCACGACATTTTGCCGAACCCTCATGTTTCTTTTGTGTGCAAACGGGATCAAAACAGAATTGGATATGCATGAGCCTGGTCTGCAGGCTGCCAGTCATGGCCGACAATGAACCGGATGATTCCACTGGTGGTCAATCGATCGGTGCATCTAGTCTCTGCCAGAGGGTTGATATTATTCAAAAGTTGATCACAGTTGTTAAAATTCAGAGTTGCAAAATAATGCGATAAGACCTTTAAAAGAATTTTGTACTATACATCTAAAAAAAATGGATTCATTTGTGTATCATAAGCATGCTATTGATGGAAAAATGAGTAGGCCTGTGCCAAGAGAATGCAGTCCTCAGGGTCCCATTTTTTCTCATCCGTCTTCCAAGGAAACCGGATTTATTGGCAGTGCTTAGCTGAACTTCCAAAGTAAACCAGCCACTGCACTCATCGGAAAAAAAACAGGCAATTCATTGTGTCACTACTGAAACATTTTTTATGATGATGATGACGCTCGAGGGATAACTTTGACAGTGCAAAAACATCTTGCACAAACTGTAAATACTTTAAACACTTAAGGGCTATTCAGTGCATGAATTCAACACTGCAAGAGTGTAAACAAAAAAACCAAAAACAAATCACACCTACACAAACAGTTCATCATTCATTATTTGGAATACTTGACTGACACGCTACCACATACACAGAATGTAATAAACGTAGGTTGGAACAATTGCAACAAATTGGTCGTTTTAGAGTTCAAGTGACAAGATTGCTGTAATCTGACAACCAAAAATAGTTACACCGACCTGATGACTGAATATAGTTTCATAGTGGGGGTATAGGCTGGCAGTTAAAACAGCATTTACAAAACAATGGGTGGTGCAAACGGCAATTACATGATTTTACAGATTTTAGGGGGCAAACAAATCCAACTGTGGGCAAAAATATTACAGAATCCATCCCAGACGCTTGTATTAGAGCTCCTTTCTTTTTTTTATATATATATCTTTAAATCTGCTCTGACGTCTGCCCTGGCTGAGTGCGTCTCTGTTGCCAGGGAGAAAAAAAACGCAGGCCCCGGAGGGTACGCGAGCACAGTTGCTGGCTGGAGGTGATGCATCAGCATGCATCAACACATCACAGCACGTGCACTGACGGGAAGCTTCACTCTGACGGGGTTTTAATGATTCCAGCACTGCGTCTGCTATTTGATACTGTTATGTTTCTGTGATTAATGCTGAACGTATTACCTTTCCTTTTACTAGGTTTGGCATATTTTTGCCTAATAAATGTACCAGGAAGTTTAAGTTAAAAGTTAAAAGTAACTTTTTTTTTTCTAATGTTAAGTATAGATGCACAACATACAGACTGGTCGTAGTTTTTAGGTAACTTGGCACAAAAGAATGTTTAACATTTTTCTGAACATGTGAAAGATCTGAAATTACATTGGAATTTCATGTCATGGAGCACCTGCAATGCTTTAATGGTCCAACAGGAGGCATGGACCACTGCTTGACAACCCTTGATCTAGAAACATCACATGATCACGATCGTGATCGATTATCGAGTTTGTAATATAATGTCCTTTTTGCGTCTGCTCTTGGAAGATTCATAGCAATAAATCCACGTAAAGCACAGAGACCCAGACAAATCCGCGCGTATCTGCCTCCTTATTAAGTAGAACTAATCCAGTGCTGTTCGTTCATTTCTTATACATCAATCCCATGATTCATTTTTCGTCCAAATATAACACCGGACTGGATCATTGAGGCAATGGAAATGATCAGGTCGGAGTAGGGAGCATTCAGATTGCAAAATGATGAAATAGGATACACGGAAATATGGGCTTCAAGTATATTTCTAGCAGATTCCTCCTGGGAAATCACTCATCCACCAATGAGTGACTTCACCCCCTGTAAACAGCCAAACGGGAGCAGATGATATAGACCATGGAAGATATTTTAAAACAGAGCAACTTGAGTCTGTCAGTTTAAAAAAGCAAAACAAAACGGCAACAACAACAGCAAAAAAAAACATTTTCAGAAGATGTACCCTTTACAGTGGATAATTGTCCCATGTGGTTTTGCAGCTGCTTGGCAGTTTCTGGTCATAGCATTTTGGCTCAGCGCTGAACAGATTGAAATGACTTTTGTTCCTTTTTAATCCTTTTGACCTTAACTCAGTGGAAAGTAGGACCCAGTTAAAAAAAACAACAAAAAAAACCCACTTTAGTACTCCTTTAATTCCGCTGATATTTTGGTGGGGAGAGTACTGGCAATTTTGTAATATCGTAAACAGATGTAAACAGAGAGGAGCTCAAACAAGAGGGGAAGAGGCTCTAGTCTCTTCTTTGACTGTGACGTCCATCCTGCTTCTCACTGATCTCATTACCGTCCATGACAATCAAGAGCTGGATCAACAGCAGTTGTGGTTTAAAAGGCAGTTGCACTGGCTGAGAGACTCATGTCAGGAAAACATCTCACCTCTGTTCTTCACCTTGGTTTCTTCCATCAGTCTCTCCTTTGAGAGAATTCTAAGCTGGCTCCTAAATCTTTAAAGCATTACACCTTTTTTGTAAGAGACTGGACATGATCAAGTATACTTGGCAGAACTTTCCTTATAACAAGTCAATTTACGATCAAAAACATTCCAGTTATTTCAAGGGAGAATACTTCTATGATGTTCATTTACTTGCACATTAACAAAAAGATTGTACATATGATGCAGCCTCATGTCTGATATCTGCTGCTCCTCCATCCTGATCAGACTCTCCTCACTTCCCATGGTTCATGATACATGCACCATGATTTGCACCCTCTAGTGTGGTAAACTGCCATTAGTCTGCACACTAAATCTAATTACTCTCCTGGGCTGTGAGCAGTATGTAATTTCTAATAATGAAATGTGTCTGCCTTTCAGCTCTGACCTCACACTCTAACACAATAAATGAAAGGATTTGCTCAAGTGCATCTTAATCCACCGGGGCTTTATTTGTGAGAGATTTAATCCTTGATTTTTACGAAAGTAAGCTAAATAAACAACCGTAAATTATGAAACAACAGTATCCCTGCCTGGTGATACAGAGTTGGCTACAGTGGAATTTCCCAATGTCAACACAAGTGCTCGTATTGTTCAAAGACACAATTTGTCCATCTGTGCTGTGTGATATCGCCTCTAAAAAACCCCCGATGTCTTTGATGTCTTAGTGCGTTTGTCTGAAATAATGCAATGAGATCCATTTTTAGCTTTTATGCATCTGCTTTATCTTACCAGAGAGACACACAGTTCAGTCACATCCCAAAGGGAGGTTGAAAATAATAGACTGTCTCCTGCCTGGCCCACTTATGGACAAGCACAAACACAAAAACACACACACACACACACACACACACACACACACACGCGCGCACGCACACACACACACACACACACACACACACACACACCGTTGGATTATAGGAGCCAGGCGAAGGGCGATGTGCCCGAGGGACAAGAGAGATTATTGGGCTAAAAAGAATCCGTTGTCATCTGGACTTTTTCTTTTTTTTCATTCGAGTCTTGTGTGACTGAAGTATTGATGTATTGGAATATTATCTTCCACTCATTGTGCCTCATTGTGATATAAAAATCATGATCTCTTGAAGATGTGTGTGTGTGTGTGTGGGGGGGGGGGGGGGGGGGGTATGGTCTGTGTTACTAACCTTTGAGAGGACAAGGGAGACCTCATTGGTCTGCTTGTCTGTCACCAATGTGAAGACCTCTTCCTCGTTTCCAGACTCTAGACGGTAGTTCACCTGCCAGCTGTCTCCTCCTCGGACGTCAGCATCCCCTGCCAGCACAGCTGTTACCGTGGTGCCCACTGGAGCGTCCTCTGGGATGTGGAAGGGCCCATACTGATGGAGGGGACACAGAAAAAGTATGATCATGAAAAAAAAACATGGATTCATCAACACTCGTCTGTAAAAATTAACTTTAGACGGTCTAATTTACTTAGCAACATTTTTAAACGACATTAGCTCTCCAATTGCATTTTAACTTCACAATAGTCCACTTACAAAGTAAAAATAATCAGCTCACGTCATGCCCCCACCTCACCCGAAAAAAACATGGTTGAAAAATGATGAAAAAATATTTCATTATCAAGCCAGTGTGGCAAATGACAAGGTTGCGTTATTAGTGCTCATAACACGACTGAGTGCAATCCCATTATAAAACATCACTCTTATTTATAGCGGCTCTAAAATGTTGTTATCAAAGCTTTATCGTGGAGTAATTAGGTTTAACAATACGTGCACTCTGCATTAGCAGCTGCAAAAAAAAAAAAAATTAATAAATATTTCTGTCAGTTTCAGGCCACTGTACGCTTTCCCAGACCAGCTGATCATATTGAAATTTCACATTCTTCACGAAAAGTTACATGCAGCACGGGGGACTGCCGTTTGACTGACAGCGTTGGCTGAATATGACTACGGTGAGAATGTTTACCCCCTGTTGCTCTGCCGGCGTTAGCTGACCTTTATTCACACACCTCCGTATGTTTAGAAAGCCTTTTTAATCTTCCACCAACTGATGTCCTCTAGTGAGGCAGCCATGTGTCTGATCTGGCTGCCTCATCCACAGGGTCGCTGAACCCAGCCCTGTCACCACTCGCCTCCCACATCACCCTTATAGTGCTGCCTTCACATAGCCATGGAAAAAGCTGCACTACTCAGGCGTGACCTGCTCAAGAGCATTTTCCACCTCTGGGTTCGTGTGCATGTGTGTGTGAATCTGTGGTGGCATTTATCTGGACGAGCGTCCATATGGCTTTGTGAGTTTTTTGTTTTTTTTTGAAGTGAGGACCAATTCAGCCACGCCATTGTTTGATGCACGTGTGGGTGACTCTCATTCACAACGACAAATTCGATAGTAAGAGGAAAAAGGCTGATCATAAACCCGTGGACTTTCTTCTGTTATTGGTCTGGATGTTCAAGACAAAGCTTGACAGTCAATTTCTTTCTCTTCCTACTGAAAATTAAATTCCTTGACGGCTGATAGTGTGTGTGCAGTCTTTCAGTGTCACTATGGCCTGACAAAGAGAACAGCTCGACTACTTTGTGCATTTACTACACTGTAGCATAATGGCTCTCCAGCATAGCTCCCAACCATCTCTTTTTTCCTCTCCGTCATACAGAACATGTGGGCGGAAGCAAGGGGATTTTCTGGGGATGCCTATCTTTAGTCTATTTTTCTCTAATACCAGGAAATATGCTGGTATTAAATGGGGAAAAACACTGTTCCATTTTGTGCTGTGCTTGGTTTTTAATGATGCCTTCCTTATCCAGATAACTAAAATTAATCTACTTTATATAGGTGAATGGATATGAATCAGTCATGAGCTACATTGGAAAATGTGTTAGTTGTTAGAATGACAACTTCAATCAAATCAGAGTTTTGGGGGAATATCAGATTAATGCAGGTTTCAAAACAAGTTACAAACAAGATTTACATAAAATCTCCTCTGCATCAGAACCTTTTTGATGCAAGGCACCACTTCCTCATTGTAATTTGTTTATTACTTGACTCCAGACTACCTGACTATTCTTATTTTTCCACTAGCTGTACTAATTTAGCATCTTGGCATCTGTAACTTTTTCCAGAGTGCTGAAGCCTCATATTATTAACCACTGAAAAAATTTGAATTAAAAAAAGAACAGAATTCCACCATCACATTCCATCTAATAAGCTGCATGGGTGGAGGAACAGAACCTTCTCCCAGGCTGGTCAGGATGTTGCCTGAAAAGTAGGTAATGAGCTTGAGGTCTCTTCTAGACCGTTTCCCTCTCAGTCCACCCAGTACTGGAGGCCTCTTCCACAACAGCGGGAGCAAAGTAGGTGGCAAACCATGTAAGTAAGTCCGAGGCCGAGGTGCGTGGTCGTGCATGGTCGGACTGGTTTCACTCGAGACATGGGGAATGTGGGATGGATGGACGGATGCTTATGAACTGGGGAAGCTCAAGTGTCACAGCCACTGGACTGATGACCTCATGAATCTCAAAGGGATCAATGCATCTGGGGGCCAATTTCTTTGACTCCACCTGGAGTAGCATGTCATTTGTGGAGAGCGAAAGCCTCTGCAGGTGGGGGCTTTGGTAAGGTGACAGCTGGCTGAAGTAGTAGCGATTGGATGAGCAGAATAAGGCAGCTTTTGCTCGAGCCCTGATCTTTTGCAAGTCCCACACAGAGCATGTGCACCACAGCCTGGTTTCCACTTGTCACCCTCTTGGATCTGGCTGAGGTGATAGGCATTGCAAAGGTCGAACTTAGTGAAGATGTTTGCTCCCTAGCTATAAGGCCAATGAGATGAGCGGAGGGAAGGGCCAGTTCTTTATACATCTGATCTCTTTTTCCTTTTTGCGCTAGCTCTTGTTGTATTTTATTGTATCTGCACCGCTTTACATATTGAGTCTTCAAGTACTGAATCTTGAAATATAAAAACCCTCCTACATGTAAAACCTTACAAGGAAGACCCAAAACTACATACATATGGAGGAAGTAGAAGAACTTGAGAAACTTGTTTTGTTTTTGTTTTTTTCATTATTTTTGTGTTTTTCCGACTGAGAAAACATTATTTCCAGGTACTATTGTACTGTTGTACTGCAATGAGCATGAGTACACACTAAACACAGCAAGGAAAGCTGTAGCATGAAGCAAGAACTCTTTTTGTAGATTCATACATGAATGCTGAACTAAAGACTCAACTGACAACTGATTAATTCTTACATTGTTTCCAACGAGTTCACGCAGACATCTCTGTGAAGGGAGCTTTATTGGATTAAACACTGTCTAAGAACACTCCTCAAAGAACAGAGAAAAAAAAATCCTCTCCAATAACACAATGGCATTTCTATGAGTCTAAGATTAGAGTCCATGCTGCATCTAGTTCCCAATGGCTGTTAGGCCTGGCCCCTTTTTTTTCTAGAGGTATTGTTTATCATGATCTCAGCAGATCATTGCCTTAGAAATTCTGCTACACCATGCGTGTGTGTCCCTTTTGAACATGTGCTTTCCTACCTCATGTTGGGAGAAGACTGGTGGGTTGTTGTTCTCATCTTGCACTGTCACAACCACAGTGCAGGAACTGTTGAGACCTGCCAAGGACATCGTCACAGTTTCTGTCAGTGACTCAGGATATGCAGAAGGAACAGCGAGTACTTCAACTTGTCTCTGTCATATCGTGGACCTTGAGTCATGCAGACTGCATCAGCTGTAACACCAGAGACTAGCATACATGCTACATGTGCATAGATTATATTCCTCCTCCTTGATTTACTTCTTCGTAATTCTCCCTTTTTCTCTCTTCTTAATTGCCATTTTTAATTTGGCTTAAGTTCAACAATCTGATGCTTGATTGCAGTGATTTTTATGTTATGATCTGTAGAATCTAATTCAGGGATGCACTTGTTCAAATCGACTGCTAATGAGACTTTTTTTTATTTTATTTTGCCATTTTGGTATGTAAAATCTGTAAGCTAGAATCTAAGTAGGATGAAGCAAGACAGTAGGAGATGAAGTCGTCATTACAGTGACAGTGAAAATATCTGTGCTACACTGTTTCCCATGACACAGCATGTCATAACTTTTTTTTAGAGTCATTTTTTTTTTTCAACTATTCAACATTTTGTGTTTCATTGGGAAAAACAGATTCAGGAAAGAAGTCTAATTGTATTTCTCCATAAGTTACCCTTGGCGTCCTCTGCAGTGATAGTGAGAGTGTACTGTGGTGCAGTGCCCTCCATGCTGTCTGCTTGGACAGAGATGACCCCTGAATCCCGGTCTACCCTGAACAGAGCACGAGGACTCTCTGGGATTTGGCCAACTAAACGGTAGAAGATCCGTACATTGTCCGTCTTGGGATCATCATTATCAGCTGCCTGCACTGTCAGGATCTCTGTCCCTGGAGAAAGACGCAGCATTAAAAAGGTCAGTAAATGTAAAAACCTTCAGAGCAAAGAAACAAAATGGCAAAAGCTTAAAAAAAAACAAAACAACCCTGGCTCTAATTCATTATCACCTTTAATTTTACTTTCAGTGTTTTCCTCTGAATGAGAGAATAAAGAAGGTTGGGGTGGCGAGAGGGAGGGTGACGACGGCTTTCTCATTTAATCCTCAATCAGGGATTCCACATAGATTAACGGATGGTCCTATTTAATTCATTTCCAGGCATCAAAAGTAACAGCATTGACAAAAAAAAAGCCTTTATGCTGTGAGTTGACACACCGTTGTCTTTAAACTGGTAAAGATTCCCCTCTTGTCCTGAAAAAGAGCTGTTTCGTTTGTTTGTTTGTTGTTGTTTGTTTTTTTTTGCTTTGTCTGCTATTAAACAATATTCCCATGGTGAATGATCAGTGTGTGCTGTCTCTGGTAATCCCTAACTTCACATATAAAAGGAAAGGAAAAAAATATTCTCATTTGAACAATTTAAATAACATTTGACACACGGGTAAAAAAAACGATAAACAAATTTTTACAGAATGATCTTTGCTAAATGCTAAAACTATAGAGATGATGGTTACCTCGAGCAGCCAGTTCCTTGACC
>CAAKHG010030561.1:7744-22171 GCA_901007715.1 Dactylopterus volitans | reverse complement strand
GAGCGAGAACAGGCACTCGGACACCGTGTTCAAGGTCCGGAACTAAAACCAGAGGTGAAACTTTAGAGGCGTGCCCGTGTGTGTGTGTGTGTGTGTGTGTGTGTGTGTGTGTGTGCGTACTTGTGCTCTCTACATGCTGACGACCGAAAAATAGTTCTTGCATCAGCGTGAGGACATTTTTGGTCCGTGAAAACATTTTAGCCGGTCCTCACTTTCTGAGACACCTTCAAAGGCCAACTGAAGGGTTAATGACTTAGTTCCGGCCTCATGGTCGGAACTGGACTCGGGAGTTGGTAATGCATTATGTCAATGAATGTCCTCACTAAGAGAGATTTACAAGGAATTGTGGGCTTTGTGTGCGTGTGTGTGTGCGTGCGTGCGTGTGTGCGTGCGTGCGTGTGTGTGTGTGTGTGTTCAAACAGAGTATAAAACCCTGTCCTCTCTTTCAAACTGCAGTTCACTCTTATGTAAGCTTTGGCAAGGGGTGGAGGCGACAGCAAGCTTTGGCAGTTACTCTCTCTCTCCCTCTCTCTCTCTCTCTCTCTTTCTCTCTGTTTCTATTGCATCTTTGCCATTCTTAGCAGACTAGGGTTCACTATAAATATTTTATATGGCACAGTGCTTGTGGGAAAAATGTATTTTTAGCCTCCTCCACTGGAAGCGAGCTCCCCGTGAAGCCAGACAGCTTTTTGGTGTTGATTAATTTGACTCTGCAAATATGTACATTTGTAGGCGCGTGTGCATCTGGGTCAGCCTCGATTAATTCAATCAATTGCCACTGCTGTCCGCTGGCGGCGGCGGCGGCAGCAGCAGCAGCACTGATTATCAATGAGTCATTTTGAGGTAGGATGCTCTATGTTGGTCTTAAATTCAGCGAAGCTCTAGTTTTCAGGATTTTGCATAAGATATTGGGCAATTAGCAAGGCTGCGACACTGATAGCGCTGGACAGGGACTGCAAGGAAAATCACAGAACAGGGGGAAAAAAAGAGAGAGAGAGAGAAGCCATTGCTAACATCTGTAGTGAGGGGTGAGTTGTTAAAATGCAAAGCACACCCTTCCCCCGGCCACCAAGACATGCTTGCATGAACATGAGCAACAGACAGCAGTCACGCACTAACAGTCGCTGCGCTGCAAAACCCCGAGGATGTGGAGTTTGCATTCGCCTGGACATAAAAGAGAGTGGACACTCATTGGTAATCCAGGCATTAGACTCGTCCATGGATCATTAGCCTCATCAGTAATGCAATTTGTGTGTTTATGGACGGAGAGTAATCTGCTTTCTTTTTGCGTTCATGACACCCATCATTTCAGATGTTGATACATTTAATCTTCTCGCTCCTTCTCGTCTTGCACCTTAGCTGTTCCTCAGAAATTGGGTTGATTACACACACGCGCGCACACACACACGCACTTGCATGCGTGCCCTCAATCTAACCTTGATCAATGCCGCAAAGAGCCATGATTGGATGTGAGATAAAACTGCACATTGAGCTGATTTATTGAACCGCATTCCTTATTCATTTTATAAGCTCTCTAGTAAGATACTGAATGCAAATTAGCCACCACGTTGAGAAGGTACCCACTGTGTGCTCAGGATGAAATTACGCTAATGTGTAGACTGCAGAACACCCATCCGCAACAAGCTTTCACGCAGCAAGTGATGAGAACACGTAATGAAGCAACAAATGCTACGGCAACAACCTTGGTGATTGTTTTATTTTTTTGTTTGTTTTGTTTTTACAAGAAGCTATTTCTCTCCTCAGTGTCGGCTCTTCCTCCTTTATTCGTCTCGCTGCTGCTGCCTTTCCTTGCCCTCCTTTCCCAGTTTTCTTCCTGACAGGAGGACAGCAGCCATCCTGACTGCTAATGAGGGACAGGGCTTTTTTGCTATGTGTGTGTATATGTGTGTGCGTGTGTTTGTGTTGCAGAGTCTGAGGGAGAATGACACAGAGAGAGTGTCTGTGTGTGTGTGTGTGTGTGTGTGTGTGTGTGTGTGTGTGTGTGTGTGCGTGCGTGCATTGCGATTTTGGAAGAGGGTTAAGGCCAGGACCAGAAAGAGAAAGAGTGAAAAAGATAAAGGGAGATGCTCTCCAGCTTTCGTCTCTCGATATGTTTCCTCTCTGTTACTAGGCAACACCTGCAGGCATGCACTAAATAAAGCCTTGTACCCGCAATTCAGACCAACCCCCCCCAACCCACCCCCAGCCTCGAACTCTCACTCTTACTCCTTTCTCTCACCAACCTCATCCATCTCTCCTTCTCTCATTTATCCCTTACCTCTCCAGGACCCTTCACCCCCGTTGTCCTAGAAGCCATAACTGTCTCCTCGCACATCCTGTCGCCCTCTTCCTCCATCACCTCCCATCTACCTCGTCTACCTCAACACATCCTGCTGTGTGTGGCAGGTAAATCAGATTGTGTTCTACAACTTCTCTGTAATGAAAAGTAGCTACAAAACTCCAGCTATGGGCGACGGCAAGGCAAAATGTCTACCACCAACAACACCTCAAAGGTGTATTTTACAGTTCTAATCTTTTTCCTGAATAATAATGAATGTTCAGGTTCATAGAGGCCTTTGCATGCGTGATAGTTCAGTATACAAGCCTGCAAGCTATTTAGAAATCCTGACTCACAGTTTTAGAACTTTTTCACAGCAGCCGCTTTGAAATGAAATTATAGGAAAACAAAGGTGAAACTGATCACATGCATTAAGACTCTGATGCCTTCATGTGATAGAACCGTCATCGATGTCGAATGACTGCTGTGGAAAAGGTCTGCTGCAACAAATTTTCACTCAGATTCAAACTAGGATGCTGTAAATGGCGCCAGCGCCAGACGAAAAAACAAAATGAAACAAAATAATGAGGCAATGTGATATGATGTGGCAACGCTTGTTTGGCTTGGGGGAACACGGTGGCGCGACTTCAGCTGCTATGGTTACAATAATAGCCGCAGTCATCTCACTGTGCAAAGCGCGGCGCTTTGTTAAGACACACAACTCAAAATGAGTCGCGACTAGGTGGAAATGTTTAACTCACAGTTGCATTATGGGACACAGGCTGCAGCCTCCCAACGCAAAGGGCCATGTTTGTCGACGATGAATTGTTATCATCTGTGCCCAGCAGCCCTGCGACTCCGGAAAAAAAAAAAAAAAAAAACACAGACTGTGCCATATGCAATGAAGCTAACCTCGCTGCTGTTTGCAGGGCAAAATTTAGCAAACCATTTCTTTAGTCGGGGCCAGTTGTGTTTAATTTCAATGTGATCATTATTCAACAGTAGTCAAGTCAGGCCCTGCGGTGGAAATGCACCCTGCAATAAACGGCATAAATCAAATAGCGGTTTGTTTCTCTGAGAGTTTTATTCCAAGCATTTGCAAATGGACTCGGCACCGTTCAGGGGCTAGAGGTCTCCAAAAGTGAGAGCCCCGTATGTAGTCAAAGACAGCCTTTATAGAGTGTGGCAGCTACAGGCAACGGCGCGTGTGGGAGGTTTTACAACAGTCGCAGTGCCTGTCTCAGGCAAGGGGACAGCTCCTCTATCAAAGATTCTAGTGGGCAGCGAGTAAGACAGCGTGATTGGTTGTTTCCCTGTCCCCCGGTGTAAGTGGGCCTGGGTTGTCTGGCGCTGCCGATTAGAATAATGCTGCATTGACCAACTGCTTGTCATTAACATAAGTTTGTTTTATGTATGACAGGGACCGCCGGCCAGGTTCTGTTTAACGGGCTCACTGGAGAGCAACAGAGGCTACGCCAGCTCACGGTCCTCGTGTCCATTAATCTGTTCATTAATGGGATTCTTTTGTACAAACGTGCACTGCTCACTTTTGCGGTGACCTATCGTGTCAGAAAAGTGGGCACTTTGGCGTTCATTTCAGCTTGGTATTCAATCTACGAGCCAGGCCACCCGATGTCCAGATCGGAAGGCCCGACTCCACCTGGCTGGGTCGCTCGCTCGCTGTTTCACTCACTCAGCCGATAGTCGTCCGCCCCAGAAATCAGGGTGAGCGATTCAGAGCGAGAACGGCGCCAAACTTTGCAGGCAGCGTGACGCAGCGGTTAAGCCATGTAATTACATATTCCGGGTACGTCCAGCACACAAAAGCAGTCCTCCCGTCCACAGTCATGGAGATGGTGCATAATTAGATCACTTTGTGTAATTAGCAAAGGGCTAAACCGGAATCAGCCGTTCCAGTTGGTGGACGTCTCCAGTGTGATTGCCACGCTGGCGCTGGGACAAGTATTGCTATGTACCATGCTGTTTGTGACTGACTTGGTGACTCGAGTGACCACCGACTCATGTGGTTTGGGTTTGTCAAACCAGTTGACTTCAGGATATCCATGTTAAATTGAGCTTGCCTCATAGTCCAGGGCGCCGGTCTTGCTTCCTCACCTTATCGTTTACCAGTGATCACATCTGATTAGAGGAGCTTCTTTGGAATCCCTCTGGTTCCTCATCGATCCAGTTCTCCAGGGGTAAGCTTCAGCAGCGGCTCGGCCCTCCCCCTCTTTATCAAATCTGCACGAGTGTTGTTTTTATTGGAAAGACCGTATGCAGAGGTGGGATCGGGTTTTTTTTTTCCCACAAGTTTTTTTTTCGAACTTGGCAGAATGACAGGCTTTTGATTTTGTTTGATTTTGTTTTTTTTCAAATTCACATTTGTTATTCTTTTGTGAGCAATATCAGCAACTTTTCAACAATCCTTTAGAGCACCAACAAACGAGCATCAACAAACGCCTCCACAGACATCAACAGAAAAAAACCTCTGCATCCTTCCCTCTTTGAGCCACTGCTCTCTTAATATCAGCTGCTTCATGGAGGTTTTCGTGCATTCTTGAAGGGCTCAGTGATGGTTCAAGCCTCCAAGACTATTTTCTGGCATTGGCAGAACCCTCGTCAAAGAGCCTGGTTCGTTGTGAGCTGATATCAAGCTGAGCGACAAGAGCTTGGGCAGTTTGAAAAGACTGATCTGAATGGAGACTTTGCTGCCTGTGAACTGGTTCCAATCCCGTGAGCTCGCAGTACACAGGTACCGCGGCCCTCACCCGGACTCTGCCCCGAGGCCTTGTTTCGTTTGAGAATATTATTATTTTTCTTTTGGTGTTCTATCAGCAGAGGAAAGATGAGCTGCGGAGATACAGGAAAAATAGATGGAGTGGGGCAGTTGTTGAAGACAGGACCGGGGCACCAGGAGGGGGAACTAACCCCAAACTGTCATCCTGACATACTACCCCATCGTTCTCTGTGTGCTGCTGAAGAGGATAAATGTTTGGACTTTATATGAGATCCGTCACCCTGACAGGCAGCAAGTCAGTACAGTTCATAAGCAAAGACTGTTTGCTTATATTGGGCTTGACATTTTAAACCCAAATCTTTCTTTTTTTTTTCTTTTTTTTTTAAGACCCTTGCAAATAAAAATGCACACACAAACACACACACAATTGATTTTGGCTAATAAAACCTCAGAGGGGTCCTGATGTTGTTCTAATGTCAAGCCTTAATTTTGTCATGCTATGTAAGCAGAGGCAGCTTCACAGGGATGTGGGTGCTGCTCAGCTGGTGATTGCAGTCAGCGTGAGGAGGACTGAAGTGTCCCACTCGAGGCCGTAATTTGGCCTAATGCAGGTGTGGGTGTTTGCTCACCTGTGAGATGATTTTATAACACATTAGAGGCGAATTCAGCTCGAAACCAGTGATGCAGTCCTGGGAGACAACACGTTTGGGCGCAACGCAAGAGCGTGCACGGACACACAGGCGCGCATGTGAGAGGATGTGTGGGGGAGGGATTAAAGTCTGGGAAAGTTGCAGTGTCATTTGCTTAGAGAACAGTGTTTGTTTCAGAGATGGAAGTGAGAGAAAAAAAAAATGTGTGCATGTTATGAATGTGGAAAGGCAGCTGCCGAAAAATTATTTGATGTTGCGGGAGTGCACGTGCACGCATTGATGCAAACACACACGGGCTTTACACAATAACAGTATCAGACAGAGCCAACATCCGTAGCCAGAGATTTACCAGCGGATTTTAAAAGGGCGAGCAGTTGTGTGTGTGTATGTGTGTGTGAGTGTGTGTCGCTGAGTGGGATTTGGTTTAATCCAAACATGAAACACAAGATTCCCACACCACTGCGCACACTCTGTCATGCACGCCCGCACGCACTCACACACACACACACACCCCGCCGCCGCCGCCTCCTCTCTGTCACAGTCTCTAAGTGTGCGTGTGTGCGTGTGTGAATTTGCCTCCCTCAGTCTCTTTAGTGTTGCATAACTGCTTGATTATATAATCCCAAACATACTGTATATGTGTGTCCACGAGGCTGAGCGCTCGAGGGCATGGAGCAGGCAAGAGCATCAAATTGGAGAGGGAGATAATGTGGGGGAGGAAGGAAACGAAAGGGGTGAAGAAGGGACAGCGGCACCGCGCTAGTTAGTTTGAGCACACTTCCTGTCTGGATTAAAATCCGGATGACATCACGCACCGACTCAACCCACGTTGACGTAGGATCATCCGCACATGAGCAGACGAGGGGAAGTAGCTCGGGACAACAAAAGGATCATGATAAATGTTGAATGATGTCATAAATTATCAAAATACCAAGAGCTGCAGCGTTTTATCAGTCGTGAGGAAATTCATCCGCATCTGGGTTGCGGGCTGCTGCAATCAGGCAAGAAAAAAAAAAAAAGATATGAGAAAACATCGCAAGTGACTGGCACATGGCTGGCCTTGTGACTGGCCTTCCAACATTTAGTAGCAAAAGGTTATTGATGCAGACGGTAATTGACAGATGACTTGATCGTGACAGTGCTCATGAAATAGCCGCAGCCCTTCAAATATAAAATGTGGCCGTCTGTCAAATGATGCATACAATAAAATACCACATGTCAGAAGATATAAACTTATGTTTTACCTTTTAAAAAGTAGGGAATCTCTGGCCACTGGCGGCTACGCAGCCTGCTTCAAAATCATCAATAAAATGTGAGAAATTTTGTATTTCTAAAGAGAAACAAGTGAAACATTTGACTGATTTAAACACACAGCCTCTTAAAGCGGATAGGCGTATTATTTTTTGTTTTTTGCTGTCATTTGTTTTCTATTTGGTTTTATGAAGGAGCTACCAACAGGTCTATCTTATTCTAAATGTGTCGTCTAACAACCATATTATGTATTGCATCCGTTGTCGACATACAAATGCTGTTGCATTTAAAAAAAACAAAAACAAAAAAAAAACATTGGCATAATCGTAACAGAGCAGAAGTACAATGAAAACATTTTAGAATAGGATATTTGGAAGGCAGCAACTACTTTCAGAAAACTCCTCCTGAGAGAAGGATAATCAGAATGGAAGGAGGCAGGGAGTGATAGGCGTATGGCTCAAGACTCTGATTGGACGGAAATTTAAACAGGAAGTACAAGACAGGAAGAGTGCAGAGGTATGGGGGAGCATGAAGGAGAAGAAAGATATCAAGTTTACATGCGTGTCCCTCTGCGGAGTCGACATAGGCTGGTGATAACTGCTGAAGATAAAAAGGGAGAAGCCATCAGTCAAATCGACAAACCCGATGCATCCGCGCGCCTGCTTCCACACGGACGAGGCCTGCGACTCAGTGACAACTTTTGCCTCATCTCCAAGCCTTTATCTGTACAATTCAACCCTCCCTCCCGCCCTCTCCACATCTCCCCATGTCCTCCTAAGGCATTTATCAGTCTCAACTCTTCCATTTTTATGTGCTCTTCTGTACTCAGCTTGGAGAAGAAAAAAAAGAAGAAAAAAAAAAGCTTTTTCCTCGCCTCGTTCATCCTTGACTGAATACACTAACGTCCCCCTCTTTGCTTTGGCTTCATCTTGATTCTAAAAAAAAAATAAAAATCTTTAAGTTGTCTCTCTCGCCAACCTTGTTGATCGCCCCTCACCACTCCCTGTCATGTTATCCAATGATCGCTTTGTCTATATGCATTTGAGGTTTCCTTTGCTGCCCTTGAGAAGTTGGAACAAAAACGGCAGGGTGGAACAGGGTTTAACTGTCTGACTGGAGCCCAGTGCCTAACCCCAACGTTGACTTTTCGTGGCCCAGTTGCCGCAACTCGTCTCCCTCCTACTCTGCAAACAGCCATGTCACTAGCATACCCACAGCCAAGGGAATTAACATGACAGTCGCTCCCCCGCATGGTAACATACCCCCTTGCTGTGCGTTACAGAGATCACAGATCAAGTCAAAAAGTGGGAGAGAAAGGGGACAACAGCCGAGAGAGAGAGAGAGAGTGAGAGAGAGAGAGAGAGAGAGAGAGAGACAGACAGAGAGAGAGAGAGAGAGACAGAGAGAGAGAGAGGGGGGAAAAGTGAGGAAGGCACTGGTAGAGAAAAATGAGAGGAAGAGCGGCGGAGCTCAGGATGCTCTGTGGTACCTCTGTCCTGTTCCCTCCCATCACTAGTGAGAGGTGAGAGGGATGGTTGTCATGACAGCTGTTGTCATGGCAGCTGGAATGGGTAATAAACAGGAGAGATGTCCATCCATCCACGGCAGTGAAGCTGTCGTGGCAACCGCTGACGAGACGCTGCAAATGTGCTGTTGCCCGAGCATGACTGTTTGTACTGTTTTGATCTTCAATTGGCGGCGCTCTCTTCTCACGCGTTTTAAGGCAAAGCGCCCCCTTGCAGCATAAGGGAAGATGGACGCTCCTTAATCAGAATCAGAAATGCTTTATTAATCCCGGAGGAAATTGTGGGGTCACAGTTGATCCATGTCAGTATAAATAAAAATAAAGATACAGGAAGGAAATGCCAAGATATAAAAAAAATTACAGATTGTCCTGAGACCAAGAGCACGCGGTTCAACGTCCGGGCAACAGGTCCGCTCTTTGATGGTGACGTGAGCGGGGTTACGCCAGCGGTTATTAATGAGCAGCGCGAGCCCTCCTCCTCTCCACTTACCGCTCGTGGTGCCGTCCCTGTCGGCCCAAACAGTGTACAGTAGATGCCCTCGATGGATGTAAAGGGGTGCCCTGACTTCAAACGTGTGAGAAGAGAGTGCCATTGAGTGAGGATCAAAATATTAACAACACGGCCATACTGACAATTGTTAATCAATCAAAGATTGGCAAATTCCCTGTTTAAAGTCAGGCATAAATATCTGCATTTTTAATTGAGCCTACCTAAATATGGCGAGCCAACGCTCAGCCAAGATGGAAGCTCTCAGTGACAAAGGAGCTAGTTGTAACCAGAGATGGTGATTAGTTCAAATGACAGTACTCAGGACAACCTAAACACAGTCGTGTATTATAATAGACTGAGTTGCTTCTGGTAGTTTTCTGATTGTCATTGAAAAGCAGCATTTTCAAGCTTCATGCTGACATAATGACCCGCAATTCTTCACGGCTGAATTTTATTCATTCTGGGATGCTGCTCACCTTCACAGAAAACGGGCCCGATATCATCTTAAAAATCAAATGATATGCATGGTGACGGAGTTTACCTTTCACGCTTTTAATCAGCTTCATTGATCTGCTCAAGTACAGGTGTAGAAAGTGAGGCGGTAATTCAAATAATCCTCCTCATAATTTGTGCATCTGAAAGAGAGCCGTTTCCACTTACAGAGGGATAAACTTGTTAAAATATATATTTAAAAAAAACAGTTACATAAAACAAGAAAAGCCATTTAACTAAAAAGCAAACTCCTGGTGGTTTAAAAAAAAAAAAAAAAAAAAAAAAAAAGGGGAAACCCCGAGGGAGTCCATCTCTGGGAGGGAGCCCCGATTCAGAGGCGGTGTGGTGAGCAGAGACGCCCACCTCTGCCACATAATGCGGCCTTGAACCTGGTCTTCAGCTCTTAGAGCTTCAATACATCTTCAGTCAGCTCTCCCCCGTCTCCTCCATATTCTCAGCTGCTGGTCCCTTTATGGCCGCCGTCAGTCTTTGGTTCTGATGATCCATTTTCACTGCCGTTCTCCAGCTCCTCCTCTTTTTCTGCGGCGCTCTTTTCCTCTATGCATTTCTCCAGCTCGTCCTCTTCCTTTGCTTCCTTCGCTCCATCGCTTTGTTTTCGTCCTTGGCCCTGTTTGTCTCTGAACACCTCCACGCCCAGCATTCGGAGGTAATGAAACCTCTCGTTTCGGGGGACAAAGGCTCGAATGGACGTCTTTCCTCTCCACCCACACAGCTGGATGGGACACTGGGGCTCTGCTGGGTTACTGGTGAACAGAAGTGAGAGTAAGACAGGGCTGGAAGCTGAGAGATAACTTCAAAACGTTATGACGAAATAAATGTGCAAATACTTGAAACATTAAAAAAAAAAAAAAACTTACTCTGGATTGGGGATGTATTTCAGCACAATGCTGCCCATTACTGTAGAGATATGTAAAAAAAAAAAAAAAAAAAAGATCAGTAACTGACCAGAAGAAGAATTTTTCATCATCATTCCCCCTTAAAATAACACACATCATATGCCAGTTTTCCAATTTATGTAGTTGCTTACATTAGCCACTGAAAATCACCCAGTGTGACAACTACTTCTGCTACAACTGCTCAGCTCCTATGCTAAGGTTTTTGGGTCAGTGCCTTGCTCAAGGGCAACTCAGCACCAGTTGTTGAGGATGGCGGCGTATTACTCACTCCCTTTCCTCTTTCATTTTGTGCCAACCAAGCCAGAACCTTGTAGTCATTAATCTATGTTTCTAAACTAAATTTGGCTGCGGCTGCCTCAGATTTGTATCTGCTTTTATCAGTTCGAAACAGGAACCTGGACAAGAAAAATCTGTAGAAACATTAATCTTTATTCTCTGAAAGTGCTCATCTAGTTGGAGGAAGTGCTTTGAATGACATGTGAATGGTGCAGCGTACCCATTTTCTTGGCTTGAGCGTGAGCGTCTTCCTCCAGCTTGCTGAGGAAGGGGTTCTCCTGGGTCAGCAGCACTTTGATATCCTCCACACTCACCGTGATCATCCTGGAGCGAATGTACGGCTGCAGAGTGTAGATGCCCTGTTGGGACATCAAGAAATGTGGCAGTGGCAGGACTGTACAGAACATCATTTTTGGGGTAGAGGACCCGGGATCGGGTTTAAACCCATCTTTTAAAAAAGTCCCCCAGTTCCCTCCCAGCTGTGATGGTCATTTTTCCTTCTGATGTTTCTTTACCATCGTCCATGGATGGCAGTCCCATTTCTGACCCTGCATCAGTCTCCTCAAAGGTCTAATCAAGCTTGTCACGTGGTCACGGTGACAGTGTTAGTTACATTAGACGAGAGCTGAAACATACAAGGCCAACACTAAGATTTACTGTCCTGATTTGAGAATAACTAGTGATCCTCAAAGTTGATGTAAAATGAATCATACTGGATTACAATTTCTTATTTCAAGGCATATTTGTGGTTTTTGAAGTAATGTTATATGTACAGTACACTGAGAAGGATTACTGCCTAGTGGCTGTGCTTCTGTACCAACCAATCATGTAGTTTACATCCATGCTGGTCTTGAGTCTGAAATATAGTGCAGACTTTCTTTTGAATTCCTTTTGTCCTTGAGTATTGGCTAAAAAAGTGTTTATGCACAACACTTTTGACGTGAAAGTGCTCTGTCATCATTTCATGTGATATGTCAGGCATTTGCGTGAAATTTTGTAATAATTAGTGTACAAGTTCTTAAATTGTCACAAGGACATTTCTCGATGTGTTACCACTGCAGTTAAATAGGTCATCCTGAGTCCGTGTGGAAGATTGTGCTTGGATGCAATCAAAATTTCTCCGGGTGTTTTTGAGATATCGCATTCGCAAGAATGGAACAGAGGGACGCGTGGACAGACGGCGCGAAAACATACTGCCTCCAGGCCATGGCTGCCATCAGCACGGACGCATTAATAAAAAAAAAAAAAGAAAAAAAAAAAGCCTGGTGAATATTGATGTGGACGTTGATAAGCGAAGCAACTGCTGACAATTCAAAGCATTCGGGTCAGCCCCAATAAGATGAATAAATTATAAGTTCGCTATGTTTGAAAAATGCTGTTTCTGTTACCTCCTGGGCCAGTCTGAAGGGACTGCCAAACTCCTCCCCATCACTGTTACGAGACCACACTTTCACCCCTGTGTTTATGACCTGCAAAGGGGGAGGAAAATTTATAGTTGTAAACACACACAAACACAATGATGCCACAAAGCCTGCCATTTTTTTTTTTTTTTTTTACATCACATCTTTTATTTCTCCTGAACTCCTAATCGAGGATGGTGACTGAAATTTGAAATAAGAACAAATAGAGTCGTTGGTGGGCCCTGATACTGCTGGGCATGTTTTTATAACTGCTGCTGGTCACCAGATTCCATTTCTCAAATATTGCAAGTAATTACGAAACTGAGCAAACTGAGTGCAGCCAATCCCTTTTTTCAAAGCAGGAGTGGGTGGCAATGGTCAGTGATTTGCATAGACAAACCCACCCGCACTTCAGGAAACAAAAATGCATGTTGTAAGAGAGAAGAAAGGGGACACTTTTATGGGACATGCTCATCTGATAGGAAAAAGCGGATATCGTCTATGTTTCATTTCAAGACCTTTGAAAATCCTGAGGACAGCATCAATAATTGTGTGGAATTAACCAACAAATCTGGGGAAACATGCCACTGACTGTTCAGCGAACAATATCAAAGCAGTGAGAAACATTAAACACGCTAAAGCGAACACACACTCAGTCAAACACACACAGAAGCAGCACCACCTGTGAGGATGCTTCAGGGTGGAGGACCAGAGGGATTTAAGACAGTAGAGGGTCCCGGAAGTTAGGCTGCCACACGCACGCACGGGAAATAATTGATTTTACATTTGTTGTGGTCATCTTTGATGGAATTTCCCATTGTTGCTGGGAATTCACATCTTTGCTGGAAATTCCCAGACTGGGAAATGTGATAAAATCCCCATCAAAAACTGGGTTTCAATGTTCGAAAAATTTCAAGGGAAAAAAAAAAAAAAAAAAAATCACACACACTCACCTTCATGCGCTCACTGTTGTTGAGCAGCACGTTGCGCAGCTCTTTGGACACCATGTACAAGTGTCTCTTCTTGCCCTCGTGAGTTCTGGTCAGAACGTTAAGCTTGGGGAAGTTTGGGGACAAATCATAGAATGATCTAGTGAGAGCAAAAGAAAAGAAACTTCAAACGCTGAAATTTTGAAAGGAATCATTTCAGTGTCTGTTAGAGATGGAGACACTTACTGGATGGTGGTAAAGACGGGGTCATCTTCTGTGAGGAACACAAAGGGGTCTTCTTTAAAACCAAACAGCCTCATTTTCTTTGAGGGGGGGGGCCTGGGAAACAGTCAATGCAACAGAAATGAATTTCTGAATTAGATCGTACTTGTGTTCAGTTGAACTAATTAAACCAATCCAAAACAAAATAAAATACATATCTGCATCTGGAGGAAAAATAAGCTTACTGTAAGATGATGTCATAATGATGGAACTGATTATTGATCAGCATGGCTGACAACCGCTTGTATTTGCGTAGTCTGGGTCAGTATTGGGGCTGCTAATTCTCAGAGCAATCGTTCCTTCCTTACACAAGCAGTGATATTTGTGCACTTTCTGTGCCTCAAGAGCCTTCAGTTCGTCTTTGTTTTTTAGTTCACCAGACCAATATGACTCACCCACACACTCCATCTGGTTTGGCACTAGTCTCCTGGGCCAAAGAAGCTCCTTTGGTTGCTTCCTCCTGGGCATCTCCATCTCCATTCCCCTCTGTGCCTCCCCCCATACCCTCCTCCACAACACTCTGTGGGAGGGGGGTGGTGTCTGTGGAGGTTGTGACTGCTGGAGAGGATCCAGTTTGGGCTGCTGAGCTGGACAAGACATCCTTTCTCAGCTGGAGATGACAGGGAGAGAGAGAAACAGACTAAGAAGAAAAGGAGTAAGTCCCAGCTGTGGTTAGTAAAGCTTGGGCTAGTCAGGTCTTCTGAACAGAACAGAAAATACCCCAGAACCACATGGGGAAATTCTGCTCCACTTCTCTCTTCCCTCCTCATGTTGGGCTGACAATCTAATCATCCATGAAGTGTGCGAGTCTGTGAGAAAGTACCTTGGGATATCTTTTGTTCCAAGGCATCGGAGCTTTCTTCACCAGCACAGCCACAAAGAAACCTCCAGTGTTCTGGTGATGTGGAAGAATCCTTATACTGAGAGAGGGAGACAGACACACACACAGACACACAAACACACACTTGTCTATTTTTTGAGCACCATCATTGATGTTGTGTATTCAATAGCCCCCTCCTCTGCTTTTAAGCATGATCACTCACCCTTACCCTCATCGTAACCCAAATATATAAACCTTGAAACCAAGTCTTCTCACCTTACATTGAACTTTGATGGAGTGAGGAACAACCAAAAAAAAAAAATATATATATATATATATATATATATATATATATATATATATATATATATATATATATA